>BMAO01009377.1:0-185860 GCA_019973975.1 Trichonephila clavata
AATGCACTATATGCATAAAAATTCCATAATAAACCTACAAGTAACATTTTTTCACCTTTTCCTATTGTTTTGTTTGTTGGAAATGTTACAAGTGGCCCGCCTAATTTTTAATCATATAGCGGCACTCTTCCCAAAAAGGTTGGTCACCCCTGCCTTAAGGCCTTATCACACGTACACGTTTGGTACAATTTTTGGTCCAATTCGTGCAATTTTTACTCCGTTGCCATAACAATGACTTCCGAACAATCTTTTGCCAGTTAGCTGAGGAAGTTGCTCTAAATGAAAGTTGCTTGAAATTCCAGCCAATGGGGTTCTTCGGCGCCCTACGTCTTAAACAAGATGGCGGTAATGGTGGTAGCTTCGAATCGGATATGGCGAATAATATTTTAATGGTGTTCAATATTTTAACGGCGTATAACATTTTAAACAGAATGATGCTTCATTTCAGTTTACCCACATAAACAAAAGCGCCAGCGAAATAAAAGAAATAATATTGGATGGTCGTTTTCGAAGCAGAAAAATCAGCGAGTAATGTTTCAATGTGGAGAAAGAGAGTGGCTGACGTCAGAGCACATGTCGTATTGTTTACGGTAACCCTTCCCCCTCAGATTCGGCGAAAAGTTGGGTGAAAAAATTGCACGGAAACTTTTACGTGTGATACCGCCTTTAGACATATGATTCTGCCTCTCTCTCTTCAAGAAAAAACAGATACCATCTCTTTACCATTGTCCAAGATTCCGTGAAGTCTGAGTAAAGAACATTCTCTCCCCCCCCCCTCTCGTTTCCTGCGGGATGGGGGGATACAGTGTTTATGAGCAAAATGACAAGCCGAAAAGGCTATGAGCTCTTCGGATGTTTACATTAAGAGTGTCAAAATTTACAATGCTTTCCAGCGTTTTATATTTTTTTCCGAAAGTTTAAAAGATTTGTGTTAACAACCCATTTAGGAAATCGGCTTTGCGAAAACGAAAAATTAAATTTATAATTTAAAAAAATTTTTTTTTTGGTTATTTTTAGTTAAAGTAAAATTTAAATTTTTTTTCGTACTTTAATTGTTGATTATATATTAATTTTATTTTCATATTTTGAAGAAAAATAATTTAAACTTGGATCCTTAATGGGTTAATGATAGTTCAAACGGTTAGTTTGAATTTGGTGTGAAAGCTATTAGAGAGAAAGAAGTGTTATCTCAGGTGTCGTTCTAATCATCAACCTGTGGTTAAAAATTAAGCCTTTGCGTTGCTTCTAAATGTGATAAATATAACCTTTCAATCAATTATTAAAAATGCAACCTATGTATCGATTGAGTAAGATTAATAAGATTTGATAACATTATAGGAATCTTGTTCTGAAGCTTTAAACTTTTGTTGGGTTATCTTGGTCCCTCTTAGGTAAGAAAAAAATAACAGCATTCTCATTCCAATTTACAAATAGAAGAAAAACATAAATATAAATTTAAATATATATATATATATATATATATATATATTTATTTATTTTCTTATAACTTAGGTCAATCTTACCACTATGTGTTAATAAACATATTACATTTTCTATCAAGTAGATCAAGATTTCACCTTTTGCATGGCTTTATCAGGAATTCCATGATTTGAATACAACACTATGGTATTTATTGATTTGAAATGTTCACTTTTATGAGAACGAAAAGTAGAGTTTTAATTCTTTTATACATATATATACGCGTATAAAAGAATATATATATATATATCTATTTATATATAATGGGCAGTAGTGTACACAGATTATTTTTATGAGGGGGATTATATTTTTAAAAAAAACATAGACGAAAACACCAAGACTTGATCTTCATGCTAAAATTAAAAATTTATTCGTCTTTGATTGGGGTTTGCACCCTATCCTTCTGTACTCCTCTTATAATGGGATGATTTCTGATTAGAAGTATGATTAGGTTGTTTGATTATTCAAATATAAAAAAGGGATAAAAATCTGTTACTCTCTCTCTCTCTCCCTCTTCCATGTTTTTATTTTTCTTCCATTAAACAAAATAGAACTACTTCACACACACACATTTATTAATCGAACACTAATCATTTACCATTTGCTACAGAGGAACGCATTAAAAATGTACAAAAAAAGTATCAGTATATGTTTTTTATGCAACTGCCAGGAATCACTTTATTCGTAGTATTTTACAAAAGATAGAAAATAAAAATTTAAGCATAAGCTTTATTTATAGTTTAGTTTATAATAGCTAAAAATTTTGTAGTAAATTTAATTCTAAGAATAAAAAGGAAATAAATTATTGTTTAAAATCACTAGTTTAAAATGTGAATAAAAAAATCTTTCACACATAAAAAAAATCACCTAATTACATAACAGAAATTAAGATAATATTTTCACATTTTAAAATAACACTTACATGGACAGATTTAATTAAAGTACTTTCATCTACAAAATGTGCATTAATATACCAATATATATTATAAAAGACATCAATTTTCTCTGCTTGTAATTAACTTTTTTATATCAAACATAAGAATAAAACTAGAAATATATAATTCATTTTCAAAGTATTATTAATCACAGTAAATGGATTATTAAAAAATTATATAACAATCTTTTTTTATTTGTAATTAAGTTTCTCATAAACTAAGCTCAAAGATATATTTCTTCTGCACAATTAAATTCACTAAAAATTTTGATTTAGGTGAATGAAAAAAAAAACCAGATTTTTATTTGTACAGTGAAAATTAGATACGTAAGGGAATTTCACTATTATACTCAAGACATGGAAGAAAAAACTGCCTGAAAAACAATCTCCCAAATGGAGAAAAATCTTTTGTTTCAATGAACCACTAGTGCATAGAAACATGCTATAACGCCAAATCAGGCAATACAGAACAATGACGTCATTACACATCTACCAATGACAAGCAACCTCTTTTCTTTTGACCGTGCCGAAAAGGAACACCCAAGTCGTGAGTAACTCAAAAAGTTCTCCCTATTTAACGTCATGCCTTGTTTACAAACATACATTCATTTTATAGGATTAAAGCACTTTCTCAAAATTGATCCACAGTATAACATTACTTTCAAAGAACTATTGGAGAAAGCTTTGTCAAATAGATTATCATTCAGATTTTTTATCCAGAAAATGAAATATTTTGACATCTATTAATTTATTAATCCTTTAGTTTTTTCAGGGGATAATAGCATTTTTGTTGCTCTATATCCCACAAAACCTTAACTGAACTGAACTAACTGAGCACATGTCACTCGGCGGTAAATATCAGATAAAGTAAACAATTTTCTTGTATTACGTAAAACTGTAAGTAAATAAGTTACACACCAAGACAGAAAGTTCGTGCGTTATCGAGAAATACCAGAGCCAAAATATAGTCGTATTTTTACTTTTAGAATTACATTGGCTTTTTAAAAAATGCTACGTTCGTTGCATACATTCCTTAAAAGTACAAATTATTCCTTTATATTTAACGAACAGAAATATTATATCCATTCAAATTGCATTGGCATATTAGGCGCGCCATTTAGTAAGGGTCAGGTATGTGTAATTGTATCGAAAATTATACTTGGTTAAATTCTTTGTTTTTCTTTAATTCGAGTGAAGTCACTGTAAACTAAAACTTGATATGAATTTTTGTAATAAAAATTATTCCCGTTTTCCATACATTTAGTAAACGTTTTGATAATCCTAATTCATTAGTTGCTACACATATTAAAAAATTTATACACAATATTTAATAAATGAATAAAGTTAATATTTTTATTGAATAATGTATTAAATTTACTAATTATTTATCGTAAGCATATAAAAAATTCATAATCATTAAATATTCAGATTACACTTAACTTTAGGGAAAATAACTTCTGCTTGGTGAAATATTTTATGATTAGCTAAAATAAGTCATTATGGAAAATAATATGGTCTTTCTGATTTGGTGATAAAATTACAAGTTGTCAACTTGATGGGATAAAAGTGCCAAGATAGCAATCATTTTCTTAGAATAAAAAATATAACCCTCTTTCAATAAAAAAATTGAATGTTGTTTTCAAATGGTCATTTCCAATAGTTTTCATTATTTTGCAAGCAACAGATTCTATAATAATGTTTGAATAGAGTTATTGTTTTACTACTTTTTTAGTTGTACTGAATAAAAAAGGTAAGAATGTACCGTCCGAGAATTCCGAATATAGATTTGATCGAATTCATGCCTGAAAATTGTGGCAAGAATGTGTTTAGATGAGTGACAATATATAATCTATGCCTTTGAATGTTGATTCTGCAAAAAGAGTTATGAGAATTCTCATATGTCCCCAGAGATGGAGAAGTGAACATCTCTTCTAAATAAATGTGGTGCTTATATTTTGAGTAATATGGCTAATAATTTTACTCATTGATTTAACTATTGTGGCCATGCCAACCAAGTAATCATGATTGCAAACTCATGGCTGATATATATTAAATAATCAGGGTTTGAGTCCTGATACCACTGAAGACTTGCCATGCAGAAAGAGGGAAGCACAATAGAGTTCTTTTGAGGTGCTAAGTGCTCATATTGGCATGGTTTGGAAGTTTGGAGATTAGGGGTACTAACTCATATGCCATCCTCATCACTTGATTGAGGTTTAAAATTACGAGGCCCATTGCCAATAGTTATCTTTTATCAAAATACAACATTAATAAAAAGTGAAACCATTCTAAGAATATAAATTTCTCTAATCCTATTTTAGTTCTTTTTTTTTAATCATAAAATTTTTTTATTAAAAATTGTTTGATTTGTTATGATAAAATCGTATGATTTTTTTTTAATAAAATTTCTCAGGTTTTTTTGAATAGTTGCAATTGAAATAAGTTTTTTTAAATATATATATTTTTTTAATCTCCATTTATTTTTCTTTTCTTTTTTCCCCCTACTTTTAAATGCAGTGTTTGTATTTAAGAAGAAACGTCTGATATCAAAAGGAGTTGTAAGATTTAACAACAATTGTTATATTTGTTTAAAAATTGTGTATGCATATTTCAAAATTATAAATTTGTACCCTTTTCATATTTTTATGAGTTAGGTAACATTTCTTATGTGAAATAATGAAAAAAATTAGATTAGTTTTTTCCCTTTGTTTTGAGATAATTAGTTTCTGTTGCTATTATATAGAATATCAAAATAATATGGGTATATTTTGATTGGGAAATCTATAAGCTATATTTTTATTACTGATTATATATTAATTTTAGATACATTTTACATTCTTTTCCATCTCTTCACTCTTTGAATCTAAAAGTTTTTATGTATCTTCGAAAATTTTGCATTTATTTATTATTTTAGAAATGTAATCAATTTTGGTTACATATTTGACTGCTTGTTTATTTTTTGGATTGAAAAAGATCCTTTTTATTCAATTTTAAATAATTCTTAATTGTATTTGAAATTTATATTGAAGATTTTCAATGTATAACATTAAACCACATATTTAAGTTTAAAAACTAAAACTTTTTCACCTATAATTTTTACTTATCTATAGTGTATCAGTTTTATTTTTTCCTCTTTTGAATTGCTATATAATATCTAATTATTATATTTTAGAAAAATAATAATATTTTGAACAGATCACAAACTTATGCCTTTATCCTATAATAAAATAATTGCTATTTTATCAATATTTCTTCTCATAATTATAGTAATAAAGCAATTTACATTTTACTAGAGTGAAATTTCATTCAATTCATGAAAAAAAAATTATGTCCTCAATGTATATAGTTTCTAAATATTATCTTTAATTTATGTATGTCTTATTTTACTTTCTTGTGTATTTTCTGATTATTTGTTCCATCTTTAATTTGATTACATTGGCATGTTTACAAATACCAATAAATAATGTATAACATTATTTATGAATAACAATAAAAAAATTGATTGTGTACCACGTAGATTTAAATATATTTTCCAGTGTATAAGACATTTTTTTTTAGTTGATAGGAATTAGTATTGAAAATAGGGTACATTTTATGTAAGAAATAACATATAAAATGCAGTGATTTTTTTACAGTATCACGCACATTCCCTTGGTAGATGTTTTCTCAGAAATTTGATGTTATATTTTGAGGAGTATCTTTTCCTTTTTTTTTTTATCTTATGCCAAACTTAGGCATGACTATCATCAGTCTATGATAGGTAGCCCAATACAGAGATACAATAAAGTCTACAATGATTTTTGACAGTAACAGCTGCTGCTACATCTCCGAGTTTCGAACAAGACCAAATGGTCTCCGCACATGTCTGTAGCATTGCATAAAGGGCAAGTTGAAGAATCTTCTAAACTGAATCTGTACAGATGTTTCATGAGGTAGTCATGTCCGGCTGTAATTCTAAAATTAGCGACACCAACAGGCCTAGGCAAGTCACAAGGAATGGACTTTCCATTAAGGATCTCCAATTTTTCCCCTTCACAGAGTTTCAAATCTTGAAAATGAGCTTTAAATCTAACACTGATGATTCTTTTGACACTGTGATAACAAACAGGAGGATCTTATTGGGGAAGATCAGAACCAGTCTTGACTAGTGTGTCAGCAAACTTATTACCCATGATACCACAGTGACTTGGAATCCATTTCAAGGTGATATTGTGATCATTAAATATCAAATAATTAATAAAAAATGCATTTTGAGCAAAGCATCTTGTACAAAGGAACATTTTTATACACTAAAAATATGGTATTCTATATTTAAGTATCATTTTGCTCTTAATTTTTTTTCCCTCCAGTGTTTTTTTTTCTCTTTTTCTTTTCATAATCAGTAATAATGGGACAGTAAAATTTGCTGCCTCATGAGAAAAAGCAGATTTCTTCAAAAATGTAGAACCTAAAAATATACTTTTTATGATATTGGTCTTTCTAAACCACCAAATTTGTGAAAATGCATGATAAAAAATTGTGCTCTCAAAGTATTGAAAGAGGAAAAGAAAAATAGTTGGAATTCTAGGATTAAAAAGAAAAATATTAACTGTATATTTTTTTAATAAAATTTCCAGTCTCTTAAAAAAGGCTTTTTTACCATTATTTATCAATATATAACAGTACTCATAAATATATATAATTAAAACAGTCAAACAAATATTTTACCCTTATTTACAAACTTGTTTGTGAATTGACAACTTTTCTTGAAGGAGAGAATGAATTTATATAGTATCGATAAAGAGAAAATTCTAGGTCAAAAGAATATTTTATATCAGTAATAATTAATTTTTAGTATTTAAGAAATATATTTTTTTTGTGTTGTCAATATTAATAGCAATAAAGTGTTAAAATATTATTTTTAATTTTTTTAAAGAACAAGGATGGTGTTGATAAAGCTCCCGATGCATTAAGGCATTTTGGTTTAATAAATCAGCTGCAAGAATTAGGTAAAATTTTTTAAAACTTTATTTTATTTTGCATATATTATTTAAATCTGATTGCTTATTTTTATTTTTCTTAATCTTTTAATATTTCTTTTTACTTTTTAAGCTTTTTTAAAATTAGATTGCAAAAGCTCATTGAAATATATAAATAACCAAACAAAAAAAAAATCATACGTAATCAATTGAATATTTTAATTAAAATACTTTTTTACAGTATAATGCATATATAAGTATGTGTGTTGAATATTTTTATTTAAAAAATTCTTCTGCATAATTTTTAATAACTTAGAGACTAATAAAATTCTTAAAAGTCTTTATTGTTTATTTCTTCAAAATAATTTAGTAGAAATAATTTATTAGCTTGTAATTTTTTTCATCTTGATTTTAGTGAAATGTAACTTTTTGAAGCAGCCTACTCTTTGATAAAAATGCATATATACTCTTAAAAGGCAATTTTGGTCTCTTTAAATCCTATTGGACACTTGCAGTTTTCATTTTTTTATATGACTGTATATTAAAGCTTTTTTTGAAAATTGTGTAATGTATAAATTATACAAGAAATTTTGTTGTTCTTGTTTAAAATGTTTTAAATTATTTAAAAATTGGAGATGATTTTTGAGGTTACTTTTATTATGAAAAGTTTACATTTGTGTGTGTTTTTTCCCTCACTACTCAAACAATTTTTCTCCATGAAATTGTTATGTTTAGATAGTATTATTTTTAAAATGTAACTATACTCATCAAAAGAGAATTACAATATTTATCCTATACTTATTTATAATTTATTTATACTTTTTAGGTTTAGATGTAAAAGATTATGGAAATTTAAGATTTGAAGATAGTTTGAATTCCAGTAAAAATGGAAACTTATCTGTTGGTACTGCATGTCATAAGGTATAATTTTAGCTATCATTTTGATTGTAAATGTATTATAAAGATAATGATTATTTTAAAATGGAATAATTTTAGGAAATATTCCAGAATCTTTGATTATTGAAAGTATTAAATCTGTCCTAAAAAGCCTAATTTTTTGAACTTTGGTTATGCATTGATATATTGACTGCCATTGCATTCTTCAAGATTCTGGTGAAAAAGGCTAACATTTATAAATATTAAAAAATTCATATTTATACTTTGAATTTCATCATAATTGCTCAAAAATGAAAAGTAAGGAAATTGCAAGATTACTTATAGTTGGCAGTTAAAAGCATTACTTTTTATTTTAGTTTATTGGCATGAATATTGTATGTAAAATCTTTTTTTAGTTATCAGAAGCTGTGAAAAAAGTTCTTTTAGATAGTAGAAAATGTATCACTCTAGGTGGGGATCACAGTTTGGGTATCGGTACAGTTCATGGTCATGCACAAGTACATGACGTTTGTGTCTTGTGGGTTGATGCACATCCAGATATTAATACTTCTCATACCAGTCTATCAGGTAATTCTTAAAGCCTATATATTTACTTTTAAATGAATTATTTTAAAGCAAAAGTGATAGAAAAAGTAAGATAGTTTCAAATGCATGTCTATTTTAAAATTTACTATATTTTCGATGTTTTATTTTTAACTATGGTATAGTTAAAAAACCATTCTTTTATTTAAAATGAATATTAAGGCATATTATATCATTGTGTTAGTATATTGTGATACATTATATTTAAATTATTTAGTTATATTGAGAGATTTGAAGCCCAGTGGCTGAGTGGTTAGTGCATCGTTCTTCCACACCATAGGTCCGAGGCTCAAACTCCGGGCTGGGCAGGGTTGACTCAGCCTTTCATCCCTTAGTGGGTCGATAAAATGAGCACCAAGCTTGCTTGGGAACTTAACACTGGGGGTTTTACGTCAGACTGACCACTTGACTGGAACATCTGCTCATGTACCTCAGGGCCCAAGGTCGCGTATATTGAGTTGGGCACAGTAGGTCTTGGTCCTCATGGGCTGTTGCACCACTGAGTTAAGTTTTAAGTAAAATATAGATATAAAGTTTTTATAAGAAAAAACATAATTATTTAAAGAATTAAATACATTTAAATGCAAATATAATGGGCAGATCTAAAATATTGTTCATTGTGTTTAGTTCTTAGAGAATTTATAAACCTTTTTAAAATGACTTTAAAAAGATAATATTTGAGTTGCATAACCACCTTAAGTTTTTCTTCAACTATAAAAATTGATTGACAAACTTTTTTTTTAAGAAGCAAAGTAAAAAAAATCCTTCATGACAAAACAGCAAGAAATAAAAATTTCAATATTTTAAATGTAATAAGAAGTTCTTTTATTATTTTTTACTGGTTTTTGTAATTATAAATGGATAAAACTTTGATGTAATGACATAAATTTGAAAAATGTGATAATTTTGCCACTTACCGTACATTCCTAGAAAATATAAAATATTTTTAGATGATTCTGGTTTTTCTTTAATCTTTAGAAATTTGAGTATGGAATGCATATCCATTAATATTTAGGAAACATCTTGAACAATACTAATTTTTTAATTATTTGATTTATTTCAAATTTAATAATTTTTCTTAACAATGTAAATTTTTTTTTTTAAATGCCCTACTTTTTCAGTTTAACTAAATAATCAGGGTTTATTCTCTAAATTTATGTAAATTGTAATGGAGTTTTTTTTTAAAAGTATATTGTTTCATATTAGCACTATTTTGTTTTACTTGAAATA
This sequence comes from Trichonephila clavata, assembly GCA_019973975.1. Classification (NCBI taxonomy): domain Eukaryota; kingdom Metazoa; phylum Arthropoda; class Arachnida; order Araneae; family Nephilidae; genus Trichonephila; species Trichonephila clavata. Next base: position 10,081 of record BMAO01009377.1, read on the forward strand.
TAATTTGAAAGACATGTTAATAGCCTTTTCTCCATCCTAAACAAAATATAGAATATATTTAATTCATTCTATACTAAATAAGCAAGACATGGATAAAAAAGGCAACACAAATCCTAACTTTAGAGACAATTATGCTTTTCTACAATACATGTTGTATATGTTTAATTGTCTGGAATATATTATTAATCACATCCCAGTACTCATTTTTGTTTTATGAATTAATATTTTAAGGAAATGTATTATTTAATATTTGAATAATTTATTTTTAGGGCATGTTCATGGAATGTCATGCTCTTTTCTAATTAAAGAGCTTAAAAAATATAAAAACTATCTGCCAGATTTTGAATGGTTAAGCCCATGGTAAGCATTATCTCAGATTTGATTATTTTTAATGGCTTCTACAATATTATATAAAAATATTAACAAAATATGGGATTATATTTTAATTATAAACTTAATTACACTTTTGTAACAGAGCAAAAAAAAAAGAGATACATTTTCTGATTTAGTTCTGAAGTGTTACTCTAATTTTGTACAAATATGTGTAATATCAACTTGTAGTGTTTATATGTTATTAATATAATTTTATTTGTGGAATTTTAAAATATATTTTCGTGTTTTACCTATTCCAATATTTTTTTGTTGTTGTTGTTACCTAATGAGACATCTATTCAAAATTGTGATGTAAGATCTGTAAAGTTTTTCTAATTTTTATCTGATCCAAAGATTTAAAATAATATTCTAAGCCTTTATCTTTTCATGGTTTATAATGTTTTAGAAACTTCATAGATCAAAATTAGATCATTTTTATAGATTTAAAATTAAATTTAGCTAAATTCATTGATAATTTAAGAATATAAATGCTTTGATTATTACTAAATCCATAATAATTATTAATGTTTTTATAAAACATTTCTTCACCATTACCATTACTTCATTTTATTTCTCGAAAATTTATTGAATATTTTTTAACAATTTTGTAATTTTTTATGAATTTACTTGCAGTGTTAAGAAATCCAATATGGCATATATTGGACTAAGGATATTGATCCTCCTGAAAAGTAAGATAACCGAAAATTGATTTTAAATTCATCTTTGTACAATATGTTTTGATTAAATTCATTTTATCTGTAAAACCATAAAATTAAGATTGCAAAAATAATTTCACATTTTTCTTCAGGAAGTGTTTTTAAAATGTTTATAAAAATAACTCTTATAATCATTTGTTTTTCTTCCTATAAAATTAATTTATATATAGAAAAATAAAAATATACTTAATAACTGACCACATCAAAATTGTGAACTTCCTATTTTAAGAAAGCTTCATCAAACTAGTAAGGGAATGGTACTTTTTAATCAAATTAAGTTTCTTTAATAAATATATTTTATCATAATAATTAATAATTGTGTGTTATAATTTATTCTAAATTATTATTTATAGAATAAATAATTTTGAGGAAAAATTTCAAATATATTTTATTTTAATGATCATTATGTGATGCCAAAATATTGTTCATATAAAATATAGTATTTTATATACAAATTTGGGAGAAACAAATAATAGTTATTTATACAATTTAGAATTAAGTGATATTGTTGAATTTATGCATATTTCCTTTGTTTCAAAAGTAACATAATCATTAAATCATCATATATAATATGCATACTGCATATTTAATCTCAAATTGCATACTAATTTTCTTAATGTTAGCATCAGATTTTTAAATTTTTTTATTTGTATTTAATATTTTTTATATTATAGATTAATTTTAACCAAGGAAGAAATTCTTCATTTTACCATGCGTGATATTGATAAACTAGGAATTTTTGAAGTTATTCATCGTGCCTTAGAAGCAATAAACCCTACGTAAGTTTCTTTTAATAGGCATTTTTTTCTTTCATAAAGTAAAATTTAGATTTCCTATAAAAATATTCTAATGTTGTTGCCAATGCCACCTGTCTGATATAGTCAGATCGAGGCCCATGAAATTCATCATGGTATCAGGCTAGATTGTACAACTGTCATTAGCCGTAGCTTTGAGCACCATGCAGGTGACAATACGATTTGGCTCGGTTCCATGCCAATTTTGAGGGAGAACACACTGGGAGTGTGTTCTCCCTCACAAGAGGACTTGTGGCTCGACGGCTATCTAGAGTATCCCCATGCCGGGGGAAGGCACTATTCTTTACAAACATCCATGCCTTCTCCGTGATTTGAACCCAGGCCCTACGACACAGCAGTCAGCGTCGCTAATCACTATACTGGATGGGCTACAAATATTCTAATAGATTATTTAAACTTCATTATTATGAATTTTTTTATCAGTTTCATAGAATTCAATAAAATATATTGATATATACAATAAATTCTCTTTGGCACCTTTTCTTATGAATAGAAATGTCAGTAGAATGCTAACATGTATGAGCAAAATAATCTGAAAAATATATATTAAAACATATAATGAAATAAAATTTATTGGATATAAACTGTTTAGAATATTTAATTTACCAAGTTTTACAGTGTATTTTTACGAGACTGTACAAAGCAATAAATTTAGAGAATCGATTGAACGAACATTGAAATACAATTTCTAAATGAGATATCCGCCACACATAACTTTCCTTTAGTACAGGATTTGAGATGTTTTTTTCCTCCTGCATCATTTGATTGCACTTAAATGCTAATCATTTGCACATATCTCAGAAACTTCTTTCCATGTGAATTATATGTATCATCCTTCCTTTAATGGCCAGTAGTGTACATTTCTTTGTATTTATTCAAAGCCTTGTAAAATAAAAGAAAATTCATGCAATGTTATTTATCTTAGTTAAAACTGCCTGTTTTCATGTTAAAAAGCAATACTTAAAATATTTGATACTGGCTTAAAAATTTGTATAATCTTCATTTGACTGGTGCCTTTTTTTTAGAGGAAAGTTATCTCTTCATGTTAGCTTTGATATAGACAGCATTGACAAAATGCTAACTCCTAGTACAGGAACTCCAGGTCAGTATATTTATTTATGCAAAAAGAAGATTAAAAAATTGAGTAAAGCACATTTCAGTTTTGAATATTCTTGTTTACATTACATGTAGTTTTTGGAATGAAAAAAATAAACTGCAGAATTAAAACCAATCAATGATAAATTTTTACTTTTTATAATTAAACATACATTTGTCTATGCAATTGTTATGGTATTCTAGTTATTTCATTATCGTTGGCTCAACAGTCCCCAGTGGGCCTTCTCCAAAACATTTTTCCAGACAGTTCTCCTTGTCATCAATTCCATGCCCTTATGGTCTTGAAATCATTTTTAATGGAGTCCATCCATCAAAGTCTTGTTCAACTACCCATATGTTTGAAGATCTTATATGTTGGGCTAGTAGCATTCAAGCGGCAAATATGCCTTACCAATAAAATTCTACTAAATTCGATGAATTTTATTACATCAATGTCCTTATAATTTTTGCAAATTTCAGCATTTGTTCTTCTATAAAAATCACCCACTTAAATTTCACCAAAAATAGCTCTTAGGATCTTTCTCTCACAAATGGCAATATTGGCTTCTTTCTTGGAGAGAGTCCCAAGTTTCAGAAGCGTGGGTCAGGGCTGGATACATAATAGTAATTTTGTATATCTCTTTATGTATGATGATCTAAAGACTATAAACATCTATTTGTTGACAGTATTCACTTTATTTCAGTCGTCATTTATTTATAACTGTCTTAATTATTACCATTTGAGAATATATGATTAAATTACATATTTGTATAATTTTGAAAGAAAATTTATAAAATTTAATTTTAATTAAAGCTATTTTATCAACCATTTACAAGGTATACACAGAAAATTATATTTTTTTAATGAAATGTCTTATTTCTCTAACATGTTTCATTTCTTACATTAACAAGAAAAAACTTGTTTATTTAATGAATATTATTTCAGTGATTGGAGGATTAACAGTAAGAGAAGCATTAAGTATTGCTGAAGAAATTTCCAGTTTAGGTAAAACAAATTCTTTTAAATAATCTTTGAGGAGATTAATCCTACCATGTTTTTGTTTCGTTAGAGTTAAAGAAATAAAATATATGTATTTCATCTAAGTAATTAGAATTACATTTCAAAACAGCATATTTAGATTTCTGCTTTAAAAATTTGCTCTAGTTTAGCTTAAAGTTATTTAGATGAGTAATATAAACGTTGAATATATTATATTTTTCATATCAATATCTATGTTTGCAATTTAGATTTAATGAATTCCTTAAAGTATTTAAGGGAAGTGAGAATAAATGATGTAATGTCTCATTTACGTAGGATATTTTATTGAATTTAGATTTAATTAAAAACAATTATATGGTTAAACAATTGTATTTTTTTCTAGCAAAGTTCCAATTCTAAATTACATATAATTTTTTTAAAAAAATATAGTAAAACTAATTAAATTTAAAATGACTAAACATAATTCCAGTACAAAGAATGTGTCGGAGAGAAGGGAAAGAGCAAGAAGTTTCATAAATGTAACGATATATTAAATGTGCTAAATTTTGATAAATTCAATACCTTCGGAAAGTAACAAACGTTAACTTCATCTCTTTGTACAACTTTAAAAAATACAAAAAACGAAAGCTGTTATCAAACCAAAGTTACTGATCACTAATATCAGATCACAACTACAATCGATAACTAAATTTCATTCTTTCACAAATGCTTTTTAAATTAACAATATTTCTCCTATTAAATAACCACTTTTTTTTCCTATTCTAGAATCTTTTCGATGTCTTGACTTAGTTGAAATCAATCCAATACTAGGAAGTAAAGAACAAATAGAAAATACCCTCAATATAGGTCTACTTGTTTTAAAAACTTTCCTGGGTTATTCTAGACATGGAAGCTTACCTAAAAATATCCAGGAAATTCCTGCAGCTTAGCAATTTTTATTATACTGGTGTATATCTGTAAAGTTCATTTTAAAATGAATTTATGCATTTATCTACTAATGTTATTTTAAGAAATAAAGGCTTTTTTGGTCCTGTTCATAAATATCTTTATCTTAAAATGTGTCATATAAAATTCAGAAAAAAATCAAGTTATTACTTAATTACATTGAGAAAATTGAATTTTTATTCAAAGATATAGTATGTTAAAACCAAATATATTTTAACTCTGTCTATGTATAAAACTGCTGGAAAAAATAATCTTACTTTAAATTTTTGTAAGTAAAAATGTTTAGTAAATAAATTTTTTTACACCAAAATAGTAATGATTGTAGGAAATAATTTTACAAATTAAATTGCTTCAAAGATCCTTAAGTTCTGTTGGATCACTTAAACAAGTTCCTTGAAACTGAACTCAATACACTAAGGTATTACAAGTATCTGCACTTGTTCATTTATCTTAATTTAAATAATTTGTTTCATAAATTATTTCCAGATGTAATAAATACATAATTTAATTTCTTTACACTCAAAGGTTACTGTGTTGAAAAGTAAAAATGAAGTGCTTAAAATAAAACCTAGATTTAGTTTTTCATTTGGTAAAAAGAAATATTTCTCAAAGCACTTTATATATATATATATGTTTGACTGAGTTTTAAGGCATGTTTAAAAGATACAATATGTGAAAAAAAATTCATACACATTAACAAGAAACTTTTTTCCCCTTTTATTTCCTACAAAAGTGTACATAATGTACTTTACAAGTCGCATAGAAATAACCTTCTGGAAGTGATTATCTACAAAAGTCTACATGCAAAGCACAGCAGTAAAGTTGCTCTTTGAATTCGTTTCTGCACGAAACTTAGAAAAATATAACAGATTTTTTTAACGAGGCCCACAACAGTAACCAATATAGACAATATAAAAATTCCTCAACAAGTGATAGATATATGCTTAAAAAAAATCATAAAAATTATAATGATTGTAACATTCAATTTCATCCGCCTACAGCCATGCTTCCAGAATAATGAATATTGTACATATTTTTAAAAATAGAAATTCTATTTTTCATAAAAGCATATCATATAGATTTTAAATGTAACATATTTTATATTGAAATTTAATCAGCATATAAAAGGCAAATTTTAAATAAAACATACTTTATATTGAATTTAAATTGATTTCAGAACTTTATAAAAAAGAAACAATTTTCGTTGCTTTAGGATTTGTTTTGATTTGAATTAGTTTGATTAAAAATTGAATAAATCTTTTCTAATCTTGAAATTGATCTAATGCTGTGCACTAGGTAAGTGAACTAAAAAAAGGAATTAAAGATGGGCTGTAGGGGAAGCAGGAAGTCAATCTTGACAAACTGACAAGGCTTCTTCGCGCTCCTGTAGAAGTTCATCTCCAGTAACCTTCATTTTTCCCTGAGAGAAATCGCTGATTTGTAAACCTTGAACAATTTTCCACTTGCGATCGGATCCAATGGTCACAGGAAAACTGTAAATAACATCTGGAGGAGTGCCATATGATCCATCAGAAATAACTCCCATGGAGACAAATTTTCCCTGAAAAAAAAAATTTTTTTTACACCCCACACAAATTTTTTTATTAATAGAAGTTTAGACAATCTTTTATACAACAAAAATAAAATCCAAGTTTTTGGTTAAAACAGAAATTTAGTTTTTTTTTTGGTATTATATCTACCATAAAACGCGCACTTTAAACACAAAGAATCATAAAATTTTACTGGTGCATGTTGTACGCTGGGTATGAAAATGAGTTTTAAGAATAAAGAAAAGAGTTGAGCACAAAAAAAAGTTTTACTTCTACATATATTGTAATATGTCTATTTAAACGAAACAATATTTCTTATGAACTTGAAGGGTTGTAGTTCTAGAAATATACTATTTTTTCTAAACTCTTTGGAATAATGTCTTAAATAAATGACTTCAAAATATAAGAACATTGCAAATGTATATTTAGGGAATATGTAAAAAAGGGAGGCATTAATTTTATATGGCGAATATACCTAAAAATATAACTTAAAAGTACAGGTGTGTGCTATATGCCAGATTATATGGTATATTAATTCCCAGGGATAAAATTTAATTTTACTTTTCCTTGAAAAGTTATCCCAAAATATTGTACTAGCAGTTTTAATTTAATGTGTATTTTCACATTGGTAAAATACATAATAACTATAGAATGGTAAATAATTGCACAAGACAAATCAATATATTACTGTCATGATATGTATTAAATCAAAGGGAAAAAATACATGGAACATAATGATTCAGATTCATTTTAATCATCCACACTCATCGTCTGAAGAAACAACTGATCTATTGTTGTCTTTCTTTAGCTTTAATCCCTTGGACATTCTAATAGATGCAGATGCTTCAAATGTTTTTAATTACCAGTAATGTTTTTTTATATATATGTGCACGCCCACAGCTCAATTTTTTATTTAAAATTATTAATTTGTTTTAAATAGCTGTTTAGATAACTCAAGTATTCCATACAGTTAGAACTACAAAACAATGCACTATATATTTCTGTTATGCATCAATGTACTCATAAATTAATCTATTAGTATTGTATTAAACATGATCAACACAACATTTGATAAAGGTTAAGTTAAGAGAGTACACTGATATAAAACAAAATATGATTTACCTCAGGAGTGCCTGTAAACCAATCCCTCATATGATCACAGGCAGCTTTAGCTGCAGACATGGCACTTGAGAGTTTCCTTGCAGCAATTACAGCAGCTCCCCTCTTTTGAACTGTCTGCAATGGATATGTAAAGATGTCAATAAATAACTTCAAGCTAAATTTATTACAATATTTTTTTTAAAAATTAAAAATCTTCAGAAAAATTTTAGGATTGATTTGGTATAATAGGAATTTTCTTTTTTTATATGTAAAGAATATATTCACTCAAAATAAAATAATTTTAGTATTTCCAAGGAAAAATATAGAAATATTTTCAATGACAAACTAATGTTGAAAGAAATTGAATCAAATATAACAATTTTTTTTACTGATTTTTCAAAATTTCTAGTGTTTAAATTATAATGAGCGAATTACTAAGTCTTTTCATAATACAAAAGATAATTTCATTGAAAACGAATTATTACAAGCCATTCGAGAAAAATGATTTCTCATAGCAGAGATGCACAACCTTTTTAGGATGAGGGGCCAAAAAATTTAATAGGATCATATCGAGGGCCAAAGTATTACGCGATGGCAAATACGTTATAAACTTGAAAGCACTGTTTTATGACAATATGCATTTATCACAATTATTACTTACTCAGGTACACATTATACAGTTTATAAATGGATGAAACACAAACACTTTCAAAAAGATTAAAGTACTTTAGCTCAAAAAAAAATTCCTGCTAAAAAGGTGGAAAGTTTGAAATTATATAACAAAGGAAAAGTTTTGCTAACTATACAAAGAACACAATTTAAATTTTGAAAAAAAAAATTAGTACTTAAAATTTGTAAAATTTAATGAGACGGCTGGAACTGAATATTTGAAGTTATTGATTTTATGTCGGGCTTAAGACTTGTTGTGGCAATACGTAGGACAGAAGAAAGGTTCTTATCTGCTATTCTATTTCTTATTTTTGATTTGTTTCAATTCATTAGTGAGAAAGTTTGCTTACAAATGTAAGTGCTGCCAAAGAAAGTGGTGCATACAGCTGCATTTTGCTTTAAGTACGAAACTTCCTCGGGTAAGTTTTTATAAAATTCTAATATCGATTTTTCTTTGAATTGATTTTTGATAACTTCAGAGTTCTGTAAATCAATTAAGGCTAACTGCATACTCTCATACACTAGATTTATATCAACAGAAAATGAAGAAGAAAAAACATCAATTTTTGTTTGGTACTTTTTAAAATCTAAAAACCGATCATCAAATGCATTGCACAAGATTTGAATTTGTTACTCATACTGCACATTCATGTGTGGAAATTTTTTTTTGCCAGGAGGGAAAGTGAGCAAAATTTGTAGTTTTTAGCTGGTTTTGAAACAAACATAATTTGTTTAAATGCCTTTACGTTATTTATCAATTGAAAAATAAATTGATTCTTTCCTTGTAGCTTTGTGTTTAAGTCATTCAAATGGCCTGTTAAGTCTGTGAGAAAAGCCAAATCACACTGGAAACTTGCTTCTTTTAATTTTCTAGTATTTTTACCAGTCACTTAGAAATGTAACAATTTCATCAAATACTTCCATAAAACGCTTAAGTGCAACTCCTCGGCTGAGCCATCTAACTTCTGTGTAACAAAGAATATCAAAAGGCAGATCATCAATATCTTTTAAAAATTCTTTAAATTGCCTATGTTTGAGGGCATTACTACGAATAAAGTTAATTGCTTCAGATACACACTGCATTAAGGTTGCAAATCCTAATTCTTTACCACATAAACTCTCTTGATAAATAATGCAATGAAGCTGCAACAGTTCTACACCACAATGGGCAAGGCATTCTTTTAGCAGCGTAACCATTCCAATTTTCGTGCTAATCATTGATTTTGCTCCATCTGTGCCACTTTACGTTATACTCTTTTGCCACAGCAATCTTGCAACTACATATTAAGTATGTGAAAGTATCATTGTAATATATAAAACAGTATTTATCTGGAAATTTCCAATTTTGAAAATCCCCTTTTCTCTCTCTCATTATCTAAAATATTTTATATGGCTTTATAAAAAAATGATACAAGACTAAAAATGCGAAATCAAAAAAATATATCCATTCTGTGATAATGGATTTCAACATTCCCGATCTACTAGCAAAACCACGGTGTTCTTAAAAAGAATGATCATTGCAGCTAAGTAGAAGTTAAAATTTATTATTGGTAACACTCGCCATGAAGGAAAACGTGGGTTCGATAGGTACTTTTGATTGGCTCAGCTTAACTTCGAATCGAGACTGTTCCTGCATGCACACATGAATACGAACTTCTCTGCATCGAGACCATGCGATGGAAGAAATAATGGCTTCCGATGATCACATCCGCGAGCTTCTCCTATACGAAAACTTGTACTCATAGATAGCCATGAAGGAAACATATTTAAAAGCCGCATATTAAATTTAAAAAAAAACTTAATTGAACTGTAAAACAATTATTCGCTGTAATACTGTTTTCGTATACGATTTTTCCCTGTTTAATTAAAAAAGGTCAATCCCATATTAGATTACTTTTATTTTACAATACACATTCGTGGGCCAACTTTAAAGGCTTCACGGGCTAAAATTGGCCCGCAGGCCATAGGTTGTGCATCCCTGCTCATAGCATAGGGGAAGAATGGGACAATAAATATTTAAAAATAATTTTTCTACAATGAATTTGGTCTTATGACTGCGTTTCCCAATGAATGTGCTTTTAGTGGTAAAAAAAAAATGAACAATTTAAAATAATTTGTTTGCAAGATATTCCTTTTGATAAATTAAACATAACTTTTTATATTAATTAAAAAAAAAATTATTCAAAGCAACTTATCCATTTAACATTAGTAAGTATCCTAAAAACATTTAATTATTATATCATACATTTCTCTGAGAACTTCATTTAATTGTCAAATAATTACAGAAATAAAATCTCCTTGTAAATAGGCATCATCTTTAACAGCATCAGGTACACTGGTTACAGATCCATTGATATTAACAACTGCATTGGAAACATCAGGATATTGTGTTGAAGAATGATTTCCCCAGATAATGATATTTGCAACATTGCTAACATTTACTTTGAGCAGATTTGCTATCTGTAAGAATAGAAAAATAACAATTAATTGATTGTAATTCATCAATTTATACCTATATAGAATAATATTTCAGTGATAGAATATGGTAAAAGTAATAAAACAGACTTACTTGAGAAGAAGCTCTATTTTGATCAAGTCTTGTCATTGCAGTGAAGTTTTCTTTGGGTATGGATGGGGCATATTTACTGCAAATTAAAGCATTGGTATTTGCTGGATTTCCAACAACCAAAACCTAAATAATAAAAAGAACATGTGAAACTTTTTAATATTTAAATTTACAAAGAAAGATACACCCAACTCTTTTTTTTATACAATAGATACATCTCTTAGAAAACCGTGCAAAAAAAAAAAAGAGTAAAAAAAATACACGAAACATACAGTAAATTTGGTAATAAGTTCCATAACTTTAAAAAATCGTGTAAGATGAAAAAAGTAATAATGAAATCTATGTTACATATTTATAAAACTAAAGCAATTCATTATTAACACAAATTTTTTTTTTATAGTTAAGTTAGTGTTTTGCATGTTGCTAAAACCTTCACTGCCAATTGCATTTGACAGAGTTATAATTTCAAACCACAGTTGATATTTTCCCCGCTTTTAACATATGTTGGCAAAATTCTTTTCCAATGAACATTTAAGGTCGATTGGCACAACTATTTGATGGCAAAAGAAGCATGTATAACACAATCCATAATTTTAAACTTTCTCCATTCACAACAATAAAATTCCTTTCTTCTATCGAGTCTAAAATATGTTTAAATGTTTGCTTCATGTAGTACACTTTAAATTCTGCTATAATACCCCGATTATACCACTTGATTATATTAATTTCACCATTTAATTAAAATAAAAACTTTATTTTGAACATCAACTTTAAAAACTTTATTATTGAGATTAATTGCTGCATCCTACGAACTGAAAATTTCAAACAAAAAATACAATTATACTGAAGAATGAAATACTGTACTGAAGTTGAAGTACAACAAAATAAAGAGAAAAAAAAAGTGATTATAAAATTTGGGTATTTTCCGTAACTACAGAATACAAAGTAAACAAATCATGAAGTAGATCAAGTCACTCATACATGTGTGGGCATAAGCCGACTGTGTCTTCCGATTACATTGACGAAATTAGAATTAAAAAACCTTTTTTTGGAATTCGTTCTAGAAGTTCATGTAGAAAAATATATTGGTGAACCGTGTTATTTCAAAATCGTGTAAAAAAAAAAAAAGAGTTGGGTGTGTTTTTATGAGCAATTGTACATTACATTTTTCCTTTGTTACATTTTAAAGTTAAATAACAAAAAGTTCTTAAATTTAGATAAATTTTAATTCAGTAAAAATATTAAGAACTACTTCTAATTTTATAATAGGAAAAAAAAATTCTCATTTTTTTAACAGAAATTATTTATTAGCCAGACCTTTAGTTAATAATTATCAAAATTAAAGTTATATTATGTCAACATGATCAGCAAAAACTCAGATGTGGTATCTTATTTTCTAAATTTCTTACTATACCACTTGATTTCATAGTACAATAAAAAATAAATTTATAAAGCAGTTTTTATTCTTGTAGAAAATAGTCCTAAAAAAATTGACTTTTAACTGTAAAGATCACACATTTAAGGAGCCTCTACTCCATATAATATGTAACTAATTTTACCATGTTTCTCTTAGTTCCTGAATGTAAAAGATCATATTAAATATTTTTTTAAGTAATTTTAATTGCAGCAAATTTATGAATTTTCCATAAAAAATAACAAGAAATCTTAAAATCCAATTTTAATGAAAACTAAGCATAAGTACGTGATATCTATGAAACAATACCTTAACATCTTTCTTGGCAAATTGATCTAAAGCCTTGCCCTGACTTTTGAAAATTTTTACATTGGCAGCTAACAAGTCTTTGCGCTCCATTCCTTCACGACGTGGCATAGCTCCCACCAGAAAAGCTGCATCAATATCAGAAAAAGCTGTCTTTTCATCGGCAGTGGCTATAATTTCTGTAAAATAAATGAGACAAAAAACATTAAAACCAACAAACAGAAACTGATTGAAAATAAGGTAGTTCTAATAAAGTTGATTCAATCTGCTAGTATCTTTCTCAAAAAATGCCAGCATATTAAATTTTTAAGCTTCTCATTCATAAAATTTTAAACAGTGTAACTAATTTTGCTTTTTTGTGACATTAAATTCAATTTCTATAGATCTTATTGTTTCACTTTTTATTTCAGATATAAATGCTGTAGCTTAAAACTCTTATGAAAAGATTATTATATTTGAAAATTATGGTAGGGTTTTATCCTTTCCTGGTCTATGAATGTTTCTACAGTTAGTGAAGATAAATAACGCTGATCATGTTTCATTCAAAACAATTCAAACTGTAGAGAAAACCGTCGATTTATATACGTTATCTGATGATGAAGACTATTGATATTTGTTAACTGCCTCCAGAAGAAACCAGATATTTGATTGACAAGGATAGTATAAATATTTTTGAACCTGTTCTGCCAATGTTATTTGCATAATAATGGGTGGTGGTGGTGGGGAGGATGATTCACAATTTTAAGTTAAGAATGTGAGGAGTAACAGTAAATGCACTTGGCATTCAATACCATTTTTTAACCCCTTTTCCACAGGGATATATATAGGCTTTCCTCAGCTAGTGCGTTAATTGCTCTGGGTGTATAAATACATCTTTCTGAATTAGAAACCTTTACACTACACTGCTATCTGTAAAATTATCCTGGAGGCTTTGGAATGCAATACACCAACCTTGATAGTATATACAAAGGATTTACTCTTATTTATGCATTTTATTTTCTCCTAATACCCCACACAACTGTGTGCACCAATCTGAAAAACAGTGGCACTGGGGTGTGAATTGTGCACTTTTATCTAGGCAGTTAAGAGGTTAATTTTTCAAAAAATAATATATTCAATAAACCAATATCTAGAGTAATATTTGGAAATTATTATTTTTTTAAAATCAATTGATGGAAGGCAAAACTAACAGAATTTCATTTACAAATAAAATAGATGAATGAATAGAAACACTACCTCTAAGAAGTGGAAATGCACAATCATTCAATTCCATTACCACACCTTCAAGAACTCCCATCATTTGTGGAATATCCAATAAGTGCAAAGAAACAGGCTGAAATTTTGAAGTAATTAAATTAATTTATACATGAGTGTATTAAAAATAACATTTCAATTAAAGTTTCTTTCCGGAACAAAATATTGTATTCTTTTTAAAATCATCCAAAATTTTACTATTTATTTCTTGTCACTGAATGTATCATTGATGTGATGATATATATTGCTGTTCGACAAAAATCTAAGTTTGCCACATTCAAATATTATTACATCGATTTATCATATTATAATGCTAAAAATCTTAAATATTTTAAGAGATAAATTACTTAAAAATATTAGCCTCTTTACTCAAAAATTTCTTTTTTAAATTTAATGACTTATTGCAAAATTATAAAATAAGATTTACATTTAAAATAAAAATACAAATTTTTAAACTGAGTATAAAGTAAATTGGTTAAAATTTCATACCATGTAACAATTTGATTGAAAATACAATACGTGATTCTTAAAAGTAAATTTTAACTTCCTGTGGATAATTCTAAACAATACTATTTAAAAATTAAATTAAATTTATTAAGTCTAGAATCTGGTTCCCAGATAAGAATACTATTAACATGTATACATTTAGAGAAAAAATAATTTTATATACTATCATATAAACCTAACATTTTCACAGATACATCTATTTTAGGTGATAAATTTTATAGTTTACTTCAAATTAGAAAACCTTATTTGGTTTAAAATATAGAATATTTAATTCTTGAGCACTATTTCATTTGTTAAATGATGCGACACCTGCAACAAAAATAGCCAGAAGTCACATCATTATCTTTAATGTTATAAACTATTATTTTTCTTTAAATTGTCATAGTATTTTTGTAATGTTTTAAGTTAATATCAGATGGAAAAGAATAATAATACTTTCTTTAAAAATTGATTGCTTAATTCTCATTAACTATCAATGTTCTTCATTCAGAAATGTTTAGGAATAAAGTACACTAACAATTTTAAGCATATTAACAGGTTTAACACAGTTTAAGCAAATGAACAAAATAATAAAATATTACCTGATCTAACCCAAAGACATCTCCTTTGGAAACAGAATATAAAAGTGAATATGCTATCTGGCCAGCAGCACCAGTCACCAAAACACGAATAGGATCCTTCGAAAAGAAGATGAAAACAAGTTTATTTATCAGTCAATATGACTGGTTAATGCTCACAAAAAAATTAAGGCTGTCATCACCAGACTGACCCAAATTTACATAGAAAAAAAAAATATATGTTTCAGTATAAAATACTGTCATCCACTTTAACCACGCCAGAAAAATATTCCCACATGAAGCAATATTTTTGCTGGAATTACACCAACCTTCCTGATTTATGGAAATTTACAAATGCATCAAAATATATCCTAACATTAATACAATTCTAACATATATATTTGTTTATCATACTGCATCTTTAAAATTTTGAAATATTCTATTTTCACTTTTTTTTATTTAAAAAAATAAATTTAAATTTAGCACAATGGAAAGTGTGAAACAAATTTTAAACATCAATTCAAATAAAAAAGAATTTAGTATAAAAATACATCTTTGATGAACAATATAGTGTCAGAAAGTAATAAAAGCATTTAAAGTATTTTTTAAATCTAAAAAAAAAAAAAAAATGCGTATAGTTAAGGTCCTATTCTTTTACACTAAGTATGGACAGCCTCTTAGTTATATTGCTCACTCCATTTATCAAAATTATTTCCTTTAAAATACAAGCAAAATCATTACATATCATTTAAAAGAAGGATGCATTATGTTATTTGTACAATATAAGCCAGCAAAAATTTATTTATTTTTCAAAAAGGTCTTATTTGAGAAATTTTAAATTAGATATATATGGTTACCATTAAACTGTATAATTCAATTATTTCATAGAATAACTATTATTTCATGAAATAACTAGACAAGCCAGTTAATTAATTAATGTATTAAATAAAAAATTTCATACTTTACCTAGTTATTCTATGAAATAACTAGGTAATGACAGACCGTTAAAAAGAGTGAAAAATAAACAACTGCAAAGTTATTTTATAAATTAATTGATCCCAAATAGCTAAAATCTCTCGAAAAATACATCTTATCCCGAATTGTGGATGATTAATTGATAAATAATAAGGAAAAACAGATGATATAAATTTATTTTTGCTCAAATTGCCAGCATTAAACAGAAAGAGAAAAAAAGAATATATTTTGCATCTCTGTTACTGCACAATTAATTTTTCTACTTCAACAATATCATAATGCTGGAGTAACCAATAGTTACATGGTACTTTTGGTTAAAGTGTAGTGTAGGGCGGGGGCCTTGGTGATGTAAATTTCTTTTGGTGACTGAAATCAGTCGCCAAGCTACTTCATTTAGCGATAGGTGTTTTTGGTGACCAAATTCAATAGTCAAGCTACAAAATTTAGCGCTAGGTGTTCTGAGAATTTACAAATTCAAACTGTGACTGTTTTCTTTGAAACATTAAATTTGAAAGAAAGGAAGTCACGGTTTGACTTTAGCATCCACATATTCGACAACATCAGATTCTCACACATACTCAGCTTATTTTTTTTTAATCAGCTATTCTTCTTACAGATGTTTTTAGCGCGTTTTTCACGTAGTGTAAAAAAAAGCGCTATTAGGACGCAAATTTCATCTTCGTTCCATATTTTGTCGTACCTTTTTCTCAGCCAATAATTAACCGATTGACCTCAGGTTTTCGGCATTTGGTCGCATTTGTGCCCTAGATGAGCCAAATCATATTTATATTTAATAATTAAATTTTTTTTAAATTTAATTTTTCTTTATTAAGTATAGTACTACTTTTTGTTAGTAAAAAGTTCATTATTTGCATTATTGTAAAATACAACATGTGAAAAACGCGCTAAAATTACTTGGCCATGCCAATGATTGATATCTTGTTATACAATGCACATACGCTTTCTTTCAGCATTCCCAAATATATCTATGACTCAATTCCTTTTTAATCCTTCCTTTTTATTCCTTCTTACTAACCAAACATTCAGCATTTACAGCAATCAATCCGTTTTTCATGCACCACTGTTTTACAGACAATTTCCCCTTTTATTCCAAAATTTTAAAAAAAATGGAAAACATACTTTTTAGACATATTTGTCAGGATAAGTCGAAGGAACAAACAAAAAACAGAAATATCAAATAGTTACGAATTGCACAGAAAATTTTAAAAAATCTTTCACGGACAAATCTAAATGCAAAATGAAAATTAAACGATGGAATTGTTAATTTTAAAATCGTCTGCCTCTTTAAAAACATCCGTAATTTTTTAAAATAACCAATAGCAATTAATTAAAAAGAACATGTAACTTTATCAGCATAAGACCAAAAAAAAATCAGCAAATAAAAAAAATCAAGGGATACCAAATTAAACAGTCTGCCAGAATGAATTTGTTATCTCACCATGGTATCCAGATAAAAATCGCCAAATCCAAAGCCCCCCTCCCCCTAATCTACAATTTAGCCATTTTCCTATGTCCCACACGTATTTAATAATGATTCAAACCTCTCTTGCATTAAATCTTTCTCATTTCCAGATTGGTTTCCCAATCCTGTAGAAACCATTGCTTGAAAACAGGTAGCAAAAATATTTGTTAATAATCCAAAACGTAAAACGCTAACATAAGGACACCGTCTAAATTCTATGTTTAAAAGCAGCAGAATGAAGGGTACACACACACATTGCAAAGCAGCTCAAAACTCACTAAGAGCAGCTAGAATCGGTTCAAAGAACTTTCGAGTTCTATATTTCATACTTTAACTGATTTGTCTAGTTATTCTATGAAAAAATGGATTTATCACTTTAATGGTAACATATATATATATGTATTAAAATTTCATCATTATATACATTTTTTTATTATGTTGGAGATGAATCCGTACAGACCATTTCGACACAAGCAGTCCAATACAAGTTATCCTTTGAAGAAAAGTTGTCAAAACACGAAACAATTACAATTATTATAGATATAGTGGAGAAGAGGATGTCTCCCACTCATCATTTGTACATGGGTAATAGACTTGATCTGGCACTAGCCCTCAAGTGGGGGTGACAAATGCTCCCAGATTACACTCTCACATCTTGAGAGGTCACAGTGTCATTCGTTCTCAGAGAACAAAAATATTTTCTCTATTTGTGTCAAGTGTCTAGATAACCAAGTTTCTTACAAAACAAATTTTGAATCGAAAGGATCTCTATTGAAATGATATCTACATATGAATTCCCTCCTTGAGCTCAACTTTTTAACAGATAACGGTCTAAGTTCGCCAGACTCTAAAGTATTAGCAATGACAAAATTTCAATCATATTTAATTATCAAAATATTACTATATTCATTAATGTAAAAATCTATCAATTGGACCAGTAAAAAATATATTTTTAAAAAAAAAGGATAAAATTTTTTTTTCCTTCTGACATACCAAAATATAATTTATCAAATTGTAATAAAGACTTTAAAAAAATAACCAGTTAGACCCCAATTTAATGAATTTATCAGGACTGAACATTTTTATCATTAATTCAGGGTAATTCGTCATATTGGGGTAAAGAAAAATGCAAATTTTTTGCACCTTCCTTATTAAAGTTACACAATATTGATTGAAAGAAACAAACTACACTTTTTAATTCAGTTGCTAAAAACACTGGTATCATTGGATGAGATAAGGAGTTTCCTGTACTATTCAAAAACATGTGATAGGTTACATTCAAGACTCATCTGCACCTGTTAAGTCTAATAATGGGCTGCACTTTTTCTCAAAATTATTCTTAACATCTTAACTGATTATCAACATAGATATATAAAGTGGTTGAATTATCGAATCGGCCACTTATCCAGCCAAGTGTTTTCTCGCCAAATTGATAAAGGTGCCAAATCTGGTAACCCTTTTGATTTCTGTATCAGTGAGGGAGAAGTTGGATGTGTTGTAGTAGGGTTGCTACTCCCAAAACACAACACGCAAAAATGCGCCAAATTAGCAATTTTTCATAATTTGGCGGACCAGTGGTCGATTCCACAATTTCACCCTAAAAAATTGTTAAAGTTACTTTCTGAAACTCTAATACTTAATAACATATTTGTATAAAAAAAATCAGTAGTAAAAACCCTTTTCCTTGATTAAAAATGAAAAAATTTGTATTCCCTTCAAATTTTTAAGCAAAGCCATAATTTCGGTTGAATTGTCGAATCGGCCACTTATCCCGCCAAGTGTTTTCTCGCCAAATCGATAAAAGCGCCAAACCTGGTGACCCTTTTGATTTTTGTATCAGTGAGGGAGAAGTCGAATCATGTTGTAGTAGGGTTGCTACTCTAAAACACAACATGCAAAAACGCGCCAAATTAGTGTTTTTTCATAATTTGGAGGACCAGTGGCTGATTCGACAATTTCACCATAATTTCTTTAATTTAAAAAAAAAGATTATTTCTTTCTATAAATAAACATCCCATTATCTATTGTGGAAGTGATTCAAAAGTATAATGGATTCTTTTTAGAAGAGTCCCTTCTATAATTAAGCACTTTTTAAATACAACACACATAAATCAGACAAAATTTTGTTTGAAATAATAATGCAATACAGTACTATTATTTCATTTTTGTTCCATTTGTAAAAAATTTGGTGACTTCTAACCAATTTGGACAAACTAAGTATTACTATCAAATTATATGATTTAATCTCTAGATGAAAAACTAAAAAGAAATCTAACTACAGTCCTAACTTATTACATATATTTCAATAAAATAAAAAATTACTTCAAATATATAATTTCTTTCAAGTAAATATAATAAGTGAAGAAAGTATGAGGAACTGTATAAGGAAATAATTTTGAAATAGAAATTACAAAACGGATTTAGGAATTCATCAAAACTTTTGAATCTCCTCCTCATCAAAAAGATAAATTATCTCTTCAGATCATTGAATAATTTTTTAAAATGCGTTCTTAAGGCATTCATATACAAGGCATATACTTAAGGCATTCAATTGCAATCTGTCCGAAGATATGTTAGCATTCAAAACTACAACAAATAGTTTCAATGGATTTTTTTCTCATTTTCTAAAGCATGAATTTTAAGAACAATTTTGAAGCAGTTGATAGATATTTAAGGCTGTGTTCAATACTGAATGCTACATATTCAAATAAAATGATGAATGTAATTTTTCGATCTTTAAACGCACAGAATTGGTGAAATTATGCATTTTACAATATGGAAATTTTTTTATAACTATTCAATATATAAATAAGAGCATTCACAAACATAATTCATTTTAATAAACTTTAAATATAGCATAAATCCCTTGATTTTGCTTTTGCGAAATTCAACGCGGAAAAATATTCACAAATCTATTTTAAATATTCTAAGAAACTTCATGAAAGTCCATTTTTACATAAATTTCCCATTAATTAACTTACTGCCATATTTCTGGAATTCAAATCTTCAACACTAAACGAACCACAAATCGTTATTAATCGTTATAATTTGTACCAAATCTGCCGCACACACGCCGTTCAGGAAGGAGACACCAAGGACAAAATTGTAGAGGTGCACAAGTTTTTGAATGAAATCTCTCAAAACATGTGACCCAGATCGTAACTTTGTTTTATTTCTTAACAATTTTGTGCATTTT
Source organism: Trichonephila clavata (assembly GCA_019973975.1). NCBI lineage: Eukaryota > Metazoa > Arthropoda > Arachnida > Araneae > Nephilidae > Trichonephila > Trichonephila clavata. The sequence goes on from BMAO01009377.1 coordinate 30,602, forward strand.
ATAAATAGATATAAAAAGGCAGTTATTATAATTATTTTTAAAATTTTCTGATGAAATTCCAGATTACAAAATATTGCTTCTCTTACATCTCACATTTTAAAATGTAGCAGATTTTGTAATGTCATTTAATGAAACATTGCGTGGCAACACTTTTCATAGCTTGTTTACATACAAATTACATTATGTGTTGCTGTTTCGGAATTTAATTGCTGTATATATAGAAGAGCTATATGTTATCCAAACATTATAACTTTGTATTTCGGGATATATCACTGCGTTTGTAAAGTTACTCAGTTGTTTGAGTCCCATAACGTTTTGATTGTGTGACAACGAATTCCATTTTAATAAAAATGGAGGATGAGTATATAGTTGAAGAATTCAGCGACGAGGACTATGATTCCTCCAGCTCAGATGATGAGGTGCAAACTTTTATAAAAAGAAAGTATGGACTTATTGAAGTCGAGGATGATTTTGAAACAGAAGTTGACAAAGTGATGACTGCTCATATGCAAAAACTAAAAACACCAATACATGACATTGAAAATACTACCACTTCGCAAGATGTATCGGAAAATTCAGATAGTGCTACCAAAAAAGCAAAAATAAACGATGAATTGTTTTATGATCCTGATATGGACGACGAAGATGAAAAATGGATGAATGAAAAGAGGCGGTCATACATATACCCTGCCTCTAAAGAAAATTCGGATCAAAAATTAAAACCCCTTCCTAATAGTGATGCCGTATTAAATTGCCCTGCTTGTTTGTCCTTATTATGTATGGATTGTCAGAGGCATGCGATTTACAAAAGTCAATTTAGAGCTATGTTTGTGAATAACTGTAAAGTGATCGACACTGAAACTCTTACCTATCCTAACAAAAAAAAGAAGTTTAAAAAGAAAAATGTAGATGGTACCGCAAGTTGTGAAAAGGAAATTTTTAACCCTGTACGGTGTTCAGTTTGCAACACTGAAGTTGGTGTTTATGATGCAGAAGAAATATACCACTTCTTCAATGTCTTAGCTAGTTACTAGAATTATTTCTATAAAATCAGACTCAAATGACTTATTAAAATTCTTAATGATGCAATAAATCTGTATTTTTAAAGCCTTATTTCCTTTTAAAAGGTTTGGATTTTTTTTTATTTCTTCTTCATAGAGATTTAATCTTATCAGTAAAACTTGATTCATTAGAATATCTTAAGTACTTTTCCTGAAAATGTTTTTACATCGCAAAAAATCCTTATTTAAAGTAATGATGTACTGGCAAAAAAGCAACATACTTAAGTTGTATACTTACGAAATCACTAAACTATCCTATACGATAAAGAATTAGTATCATTGTAAATATGTCATGATATAAAAGTTTAAAAATGTATATTGTTTTTATCATGTATGTGTTTTCTTAATATTCATGCATGAAGAATTGAATCAATCGTGGGTACTTGCGTATTATCGCAACAATCGCCAATGTTCAATGTAACTCACCAGGTTTGCAACTCTAGTTTTGCATTTGCTGAATTGGCAATCGTGCTTCATTTCATATAATGTCGCCAATAGGTTGTGATAATACGTAAGTACCAATTGGTATTCAAATACATATATTACAACTTGACGGTTTTTAAATGCATCTTGATAGATGATTTGGATTGTTGTTTTCTTGAATAAAAAAAAGCTGTCACTAATTATATTTTTTAATTTACTATGATCTTGTTTAGGCTCAGGTATTCTTTTGATACTCCAAGCTTTGATTGTACTGTGAGCAAAAGCTTGCACTCCGTATCTAGATAGTATCACGAGAAAAAGCAAAGCAGAAAGAGAAAAAAATGGCAATTCTATCAAGCTTTTATAGTTTTTTATTCCTGAATTTCTGCTAATTTAGCCAATAGTTAAAAGTAGAAGTAATTGATACACGAGGTTGATTGGAATGAATTCCATTAGGCATTAACAAATAAGTTATAAGGCAACTTAAATTCATCACATTTCATATCTATATATATTGCATTCTGTTTTATGATATATGCTGAAAAAATTTTATTGTTTAAAAATATTTGATTGGAAGTATTCTCTCTTTCATACTTGAATATTAAGGTCTTGATTCATTTAAAAATTATCATTTATCAATGAGGATTGTTATGCAGTAATTCACTATACTTATGACTATGTTATGAAATGAAATTTTCTCATTTGTAAATCATCAGTCATATTTGTCTCACTTATGTTTTGGCTGCCACCTTGATATAAGTAGGATTCAAATTTCACGTTTCATTTTATTGATGTCCTGTGAAACTAAGAGTTAATGTTTTTTGAATTACGTCAATCTTGCATTCGAGTATTTGTAAGAGTTCAATGAAGATAATAAGTTGCTTATTTCCAAATTCCATTCCTAAAAATTATTCATGTTCATATAAACAAAATTATGTCTTCTTGGAAATTGTCAAATATTAATCTGTATCTTTTTATTACAAAGATGTATATATTATCATTAAAAACTGAGTAATGTGTTTTATAAAAATCTTTTGTGTCATTTTTTTTTTGTTTGTAGCACATATATATAATACATGCATATGTTTTTAGGGGCATATTTTAAAAATTTGGAATGGAAGGAGATACACACTGTGATGAAATTGAATTTTCAATGATTAAGAATATCTTTATACTATTCCATATTGTTGAAAATGTAAACTGATAGAGAATGTCAAAAAAGAAATTGCATTTATACATGCTTTATAAATGATATCTTACATATTAATGAGTATTACAACACTTAACCTGGATAATTATAGATTGATAATGATATTTTTGAAGGATTAAGATAAAAATCTTTCATTACAACAAAACTCACCAAATGTTTAAATTATTTTGGGGTATTTTCTTTTTTAAAAAAAAAATGCTTTAATATGTGATTCTCTGAGTATTTCTTTTGAAAAGTGTAAATCAGAGTTAATTTAAAATGAAAGAACTTTCAGCTTCGATACATTTCCCTCATTATAATTAAGGAAATTTATGATCCTTTTTATTGCATTTTATATACACTCACTTCCAAAAGTTAAGCACGGAGAGGGAAATGCTAATTAAAATTTAAGAGGATGCAATTCGCTGCAGAGGTAGATGGAAGTATGCAAATATGTTAGGTAACAGCCAATCGTACTTTCGTGTCAAGAAATATGCAATAAGGGCAGTCTTATAAGAAGCCAGCTTTATGAAGGGTTACAGAAGTTGATTGTAAGTGCTGATAGAAGGTGTTTAAATTTGTTTTCAAGACATACGTGTTTCTATGACTTCCAGAAAACTAATGGAAGATTCTGAGCGCTGGTGGGGCGCATTGAAGCAGGACAGTCGATCACAGATGTTGCTCTTTTCTTCGGCGTTCATCATTTTGTAATTTCACGTTTATGGAAACAATTCCAAACCACACACAGTTGTCCGAAGACGGTTACAACCCCTGCAGAAGATCGATATATTGCTATTGTAGCCCAGCAGAATCGCAGAGCGACCTCCATGGTTACAGCGTCCATTGATAAGGCTATGTCTGCAGCTACTGTACGCCAAAGATTACATATGAATAGACTGTATGCCCGGGTACCTCGAGTTTGTCTTCCTCTATCCTTCCAATCAAGAGGGGCATGATTAAAGTGGTGCCAGGAACTTGGCAATTAGACTGTGTCTGACTGGGGTAATGTCATGTTTACTGATGAGTCAAGATTTGCTCTGGAGCCAGATGACAAGCGTATAAGGATATGGCGTAAACAAGGAACACGCAATCAGCCCCAAAACATCACACATTTTGAGGCGGAAGCATTATGGTGTGGGCAGGGATTTTATTAGGATACCGCACCGACCTGCACATCTTTAAACGGGGTTCTGTGACGACTGTCCGGTATCGAGATGAAGTCCTAGAACCCATTGTGAGATTGTACGTTGCAGCAGTTGGCCCTACTTTTGTTTTAATGGACGATAACGCATGTCCCCATAGAGCTGACATCCTCAATGACTACCTGGAGAGTGAAGGGATTGCACGTATGGCATGGCCAGCATATTCGCCCGACCTTATTCCCATTGAAAATCTTTGGGATGCTTTCGGCCATACTGTATCTTCACGTTTCCCACCTCTAGCCACTCTTATTGAGCTGGAAACTGCTCTACAAGAATAGCAATTGCTTAATTCTGCAGTGGTTGATCACCTAATTGAAAGCATGGTGAGAAGGTGTAAACTTTGCATACAAATGAGGGGGTATCACATACCCTATTAATGTCCTTTTTTTTCATTTTATGCTGTTTATTTTCACTTTATACATAATTCTGCTTAAGTCTCCAGTATGGCATTATCTGATAACTTACAAAAATTTAATATTGTTTTCATTTTTGTATATAATTATTGATTTTGTTTTATGTATAAATATATATACTACTATACTGCCAAATTTTGTGTCAATCAAAGCAGTATTTGTTGATTTTTTTTGCATTTTACATCTTCATGCTTAACTTTTGGAAGTGAGTGTAGCATATTAATTACTAGACCTCATTTAATGTACTTTCCTTCCTTTCTACAAACATTTTTGAAAATACCTATGAATTGAAATTGCTTATTTCAATTGATTATGAGATACAATTTTTAGTCCTTCAACTCCTAAATTATATTTTGCTCCAGTTTACATTTTTAATAACAAATGGTATTATTTCTAATCAATATCCATTGAAAGTAAAATGTTTTATTTAATTCCCTGTTAATGTGCACCGTTTGATATACACAAAAAGTACTTTTGTATATACAGTGAAATACATTTAATGCGAATAATGAAACAGTCCCGACAAACTACAACATATTTTCAAACATTCTTTTTTAAATCTTGACACGAAACGAAAATCACTTAACACAAAAGATTTTTCTTGTGGTAATGAACAAAATACAGAAAACACCAGCCAGGCAGAAGGATAACTTAGCTTTGAAATACCTTCAAAATAACCTGAGACACAAGCCAAATTTGTTTATCTAAGTTGCTTTTACCCTCCACCCCTACAAATGCTACACAAAAACAAATATCTCATCAGTTGGTTTTGGTATTCAATGACGAGTACATCACAGTGCGAGTAAAAATCAGTGAATTTCATTCGCATAATTTTTCTTCTATTGAAGAACTTTCTTGCAATTACTATGGCAAAAAGCTTATAGGGAAAGCAAATTGCTGTTTTGCTTAAAATGATGATGGAGCTTCTAAAGAATGTTGATTAAAAACAGAAGACAAAAATGGAAATCTATAAAGATTTTGGTATTACTATAACTACTTTATCAACAAATATTTTTTTAAAAAAAGAGAGCAAATTATGTAAATGTTTGAATGGTTTTTATTAAATCTATGCATATACAAGTAAAATATACTCTAATAAACTTAATTTTTTTTTTTTGCAATATCCTTTTAACACAAAAAACAATTCAGTCCCCTCAGTTTCACATTAAACAATTTTTACTGTACACAGTTTAGAACAGTATTCAAAGCTGTTTATAATTTAAGGAAAATGATATGAGCCTCTTGCAAGTTCCATATAATTTTTTGCAGAACTCTCATTTTTGATCATATTTAAATTTGGTTGGCTTAGCATAACATAAAAAGTAATCGTGTTTACATGAATATAAGCCATTGAGATTTAACCATTAAAAAAAGTAACTTCTTACTGTTTATTTTAAATAAAAGCATTATTCAGGTGGCTTGTGATGGTCATTTTGAAAAGAATTTCAGATAATTTTACCTTAATCAATTCAACATTCACGCTTAATGAAAATTTTAAAATTCAATCACTTTGTCTCTTATGACTGATAGTTCATTAACATTACAATTTGGAATAAAATGAAGGCAATAGGCACTGAACCTGATAATTTTTAATTAATCTAGTGATAAGAATGATCCCCCCCCCCTTATGGCACTAAATGAACAAAAGGGCTTATAGCCCTAATAGATGAGATGACAGTCCAGTGGAATCAGAACTCAACAGATAAGCTTAATGCCACTTGCCTCTACCGCATTTTTTTTTTTACTGAAATTATACTCAATTTAAGTAAGAAAATTTAAAATATATACATTTGAAAAATACCAAAACCACTTTTAAAATTGTAATCATTATCAATGGAATTTTCATTACAATTTATTTCAGAAGTATCAAATATTTTTGATCAAAACATTTTAACCTGAAATCAATTGACTTATAGGTAATTCAATTAAAACAATCCATTTCAGTATGGAAATTATGCACCATTTTTGTAGATAAAATAGCAGAATTTTTGTTTCAAAGGGCTGAGTAACTTTACACCCAACTCAAAAGCATGTATAATTGAATATACCAGAAAAACTTCCAATATTATATGACCATTAATCATTCATTTCTTCATATATATATATATAAAGAATTAAATTTTTAAAAATATTTGTATTTTGAGCTAATTTTTTTTTGGTTGAAGTAGTTATATATATTTTTAAATCAAATATTTTAATTTGAGATCAATTTGATAAGAAAGTGTTATAATTTGTTTTGATACCTTTTAAACCCTATATCTAAAATTACATTAGAAGAAAACCAGATTTTTTTAAAATCTGTAAGCCAAACATAGAATTAAGTTTCTAAAAATGGATAATCTTAAAAGTTTCCCAAGCAGAACCATCTTGAATTGAAACTGCACTCTGGGGGTTATTTGCTTTTTCAATTCCTACTATTAGCTCCCTCTCCCCCATATATATATCTTGTTCAAATTTTCAATCATTAAAAAAATACTTTCTGTTCATCCAATCAAGATCAAGTAAATTTAAAACTTGTAGTGAATGACAATACACAGTTTTTGATGACAATACGTTAGATAACTGTTTTTTCAAATATTAATTCATTTCCGATTTTTGGCACCAACTTGGATTAGTCTCCATTGTTGTAACAATGTAACTGTTAAAACAATGGCAAAAGTTGGCATCAAAAAACCGGTTTTTCAGCCAAACTAGGTGTGCATTTTTACAATGCAGACAAACCATGCTCTTTTTTCAATTCCTACTATTAGTTCACTCTCTCCCATATATATATATATCTTATTCAAATTTTCAATCATTAAAAATATACTTTCTATTCATACATTCAAAGTAGAATTGACTTACAATATTTTTTTTTATATTACTTGTTTTTAATATTTATATTATTGCATTACAACAAAACAATTTGTTTTCGCTATTAGTGTAAAACTTAATAATTTTGAACAAAAGGTCAGAATATCTATGCAAGGTTCTAATTTGCTAAATTTTCACACCTAGCAATCAAGCTAGATTAAAATTATACATAACATTATGAAATGCAATAATTCGGCAAGATCATGACTAGAACTCAGAATTGATGATTTTAACACGCCTATTGAAACAACTTAATTCAGCAACAGATTAAAACTGCCAAATCCATGTTTTTCTTCAGACAATTTTAGTATTTCTTTATTACTATTGATAATAGCAATTTTGTCTGTATCTTGCCACAAAAAGGCAATTAAGTACATTTAAGGAAAATGATACTTTCTGCTTCTTTGCATTCACTGTTTATTTGCAGTGGTAAAATTTTTAACTATATGTATTTTTATAAACTTTTCTTTTGCTAATTTTTGTCTGTTTTTATTGAACTTCATGATTCATAAGTTTTTCTTTGTTTAAATTAAAATATAAAGATCAATGTATCTTCTATTTTTGCTAAATAAAAATAGAGATCGATATGTAAAATGTTTGCTGACATATATTTTAACTTATTTCATTTAATCATTTCACATTTAATTTTATCAAATATCACTGATATTTATCTAATTCCTAAATATACTTTATTTAATTTCTTTTTTTTTAAAAAAAAAATAGAAAAGAAAATTCCAGGCTTTTTAAAAAATTACAGAAGAAAATATTTTAGTTTAAAGATTAAAATTTTAAAACTTCATGTTTATTCTATTTTTTTTTAATGAAAAACACAGAAATAGCCTGGAAAGGAAAGAAAAAGCATTCTTGCAAACAAATCCACACTTAATACAATTAAGTATATTGTTATTAAGAATGAATATTGTATTTGTATACCTGATATTGATTATTCTTCAGCATCTTATATTTTTACAATTTTCACTTTTAAGAATATTTTTTTGTTGTTGTAAATTTTATAATTTATCATCATCATAAATGATTAAACAGTGCAGTTTAAGAGTCAGTACTTTCCTCTGAATATTTCTCCACAATGACTTCTGATTGATCTTTAATTTCCAGTTTTTTTTCTTCCAATAATGGTGAGAAAATCAAACTTTATAATTCAGTCAACTCTAAAAATTAATGATGATAAATTTTTTTAAAAATAATCTTTTCAATTCATATATCTAATGTTTAATCTCACAACCATTTTTTTCCCCTTCCTTCTTTAAAAAATGTCATGTGTGTGTGATTCATATGATAAATATTCTAATAAATTAATACTTCTAAAAACATTATCTTATGTTAATGATATAAAAATGGAATCTGCATACTATATTAATGGCACATATATCAACATGCGTTCCACACAAATTACATAAAACAAACAAAAGCACCTTTCATTTTAATAAATAGCTAATGACTCATATCTCTTTACATAATCTAAAAAACTGAAAGATATTTATACTTTATAAATGAAAATCTTTATTTCATTCAAGAAATTTAATATTTCAAGATAAAAATACTGTGATCTTCTGTTGCACAGAATGCAGTCGTAAATATACCAACTATTCTAATCAACAGAAAATAAAATTTGTAAAAATATATATTTCTATCATGAAATGAATTTAAAAATAATACTTCTAAGTTTAAAGTATCTTTTTATCAACCATAAAGTGAGCTCTAATCTTAAGGCAAAAATAAAAGTATTAGTAATCTAAATTTTGATTTTTAACAATAAAAGATGTGTTAAAAGAAACAAAAATTCACCACTTTTGGTTAATTTACCGAAGTAATATTAATATGAACACATTTTATAATAAAAGAGTAACACAAAGAAAACTTTTCTTCAATGTTTAGAATTTTATTTGAAAATTGATAGCTAAAATTTTGAACTTATTTCTAAATTTTTTAACTTTTATTGCAAAACTTACTTTGTGCAAGACAAGGAAGTAATAAGTATACACTGCTGTTTACTTCAAATAAAAAATTAATGAAATCAGTGCTATATAAATACACAATACTGGATTCATACACATTTTCAGACATTACTAAATACAGTAGCAGGGAAGTTATAAATAACAAATTTGAAACATAATTTCTTAAATCATTAAAAATAGAAAAGAATTTAAAAATCATATTTTAAAGTAAAATTTATATATCAATAAATTCTTTAAATAAAAGCTCCATTATAAAAGGAAATAACAATTACCTTAAAGCTACACACTTAAAATCCAGATTTTAAAGGAAAAGTTGACTTTAATACTGTTGAATGATTCCCAGTAAAAAATAAACTTTAAAGTCGAAATTTACACTATTTTTTAGATTAATAATGCTTAACTGACAAAAACAATTACAAATTGAATTGGAAGGGGGGGGGGTGCTACTTAGGAAAAAGCATTTGAATTTAAATTTCAATTCAAATATACTTTAAAAAACAATATCAATTTGACAATTTATGGTAAAGCAATACATAATTTGAAATTTTTTATCTTGGTAAAGCCTAAAATAACTTTGAAAGGAAAAAAAAGTACAAAATATTAACTCCTACAATATTTCAAGGTGGTACAATTGTTTCCTGATTTATATATCCAAATGAAAAGGTACAAATATCTGGAGTCTAAATTTTAATGAAAGTTGGAAATGTACAAAAGCACAGGACAAGTCTAACAACACATTGACGTATGATATATAACACCAATGCCAATATGCACTGATGGAATATGGTACAAAAGTGTCTTTACAGAGGTAACATTCACAACAGAACTTTCAAAACTAGCTGGACAACATACATAAGTTTGGAAAGCAAGAAAAAAATTTACAGGAATCACCATGCTAGAATCATTTTGACGTCATCATGGTTACGAACTCTGAAATCAGAAATAAGAGGCACATTAGCATTATCTAAAAAACAGGCTACACATACAAAGGTACAGAAATTCATCTAAAATTGCCTATATAAAAATCCTTTAAAAAAAAGACTCAAAAAACATTTTTTTAAATTAAAATATTAACAAATAAAATATGATAAAAGGCTTAGTTATAAATTTCTTTATTCTACCCAAGTTTTAATAAATTCAAATTTATTATACTTTTTCCTTTCAATTAAAATAAGGAATATTTATTCAGGCTATATAACAAAGTCAATAAATTTAGATCCCAGAACATTTAATCTTTTTAATACATCTATTTAATTAACATTTTTTTAAAACTATAAACTTCTCAAAAATTGCTTCTAAATTTCAGAACTAACCATTAAAAGAAAGTTTTTGAAACTCACACTTAAATATTTAATGCATTAAAATCGTACAGTTTTAAAGTACATGCTTCAGATTCATTTCTATTTCTTCATTAAAATAGTTTAAAAATTTGGCAAGTAAAAAAAAGCCATTTAATAATACACATTATACTTGCTCTAAAAAAAGGCATATAACATTCCATTGTGTATGATATATTTAACCTATAAAAAAGTGCTATTTACAGGCCCCCATTATCCAAAATATATTTCAAAATTACAAGCAGGGTAATGTAACTTTAAAAATATAACCTCTTAATATTTTTGGAAATATATCTGTTTGTAAAATTAATTTGATATAGAAGGAAAAACTTCGTCCTTTTTTAACAATCCCTCTTACAACTTATTAAAATATCAGGGTCTTGGTCCATTTGTTTATTTCTACATTTTACTGTGCTTAATCTGCAATCTTTTTTATACTTATGAAAGTACTCGCAAACTTGATTAGTCTTTCAAATTATTTTCAAAAATTTCAAATTAGTGTTGAACTAATTTTTTTCCTGCTTTCCTCAGAATTGGTCACTTGCCTTAAGCATGACAGAAATTTTAGAAAACAGTAACTCATAGTTCAACAGTATATCAAAAATGCACAAAACATTTCCTTCAGTTCATCCTACATCCATATAAATCCAATGCAACTGAGCATCAAACAAAATAAAATATAAAGATCCATGAAGTAACATTACAAAAAAAAAAGATTTCCAGTAACTTTGCCAAATACAAAAAAGATGAAATTTATCCATTTCCATACAAAATTAAACAGCCAATTTGTATAACCTGTTTGAAAACCATAAAATTTGTTTTATTTCGATTTAGTATAATTTTGACAAGGTATTTCTCCCTTACAACTCAAATACTAATATAGAAAATAAATTTAAATGCTTATTTATATAAATTAAAGATTCACAGAATAAAACTGACTCATCTACTACTTTCTTTAATAAAATGAAAACACATTTCCAGATAATATTAATAAAGATTCCTTAACTGTATTAATTCTTAATTGATTTTTATCCATTACAGTTCAAAAACATACAAAATGTGCAATTACAAGAATCTTATCTTCAAGAAAAATATCAATAAGAATTTTACTTGAAAGGTATAGACATATCATATATAATATAAATTATGCTTCCTCCAAAAATTACTCCAATAGAATTAGAATAAAATATATAATAAGGCAAATAAAATGAAATTCCCACAAGTAAATTTAATATTTAAGAATATTTTTTAAAGTTAAGCAAAATGTATAAATTTTCTTAAAAAATGCAACAAAAAATTTTTAAAAGGTTACTTCCAAACATTAGGACGTTAAATAAAATTTTTTTTTTTGACAAAATAAATTCTTTGTTTAAAATGTAAGAATAAAACATTTAACTAAAAGTCTTGCTCATTCCTAAAGACTACTTTCTCCCTTCTTTCTGGAAATATATGAATTCCATGTTGAAAAACCAAAAAGATTTAAGGAAATCCAAAAATCAACCCATCTTTTGGTATCTTCATTAGAATGGAAGGGCTGCTCAGCCAGGCAACGTGCCATCAAAAGGAATAAGTGATAATCAGTAGGGGCCATTTCTGGTTAATGTGGAAAAAAACTTTCCATTTAGGAATTTCTAGGTAGGTTTTCACAGGTTTTGCGACATGTGGCTGAACATTCTCATGTAAACAAAATCATTTTGTCATCTCTCTGCTTGTATAGTGACCATTTTTCTTTTAGGGCTAGACTGAAATGCATCAATTAAAGTCGATAGGGACCTCCCAAAATAGTCTCATTTGGTTTGAGCAACTCATAATAAATTACACCCTGCTGATCACACCAAATGTAGAGGATAAGCTTCAAACCATGGATATTTGGTTTTACGGACAATGTCAATGCATGGCCAGACTTACCCCATGATCTTCTATACTTTGGATTATCATACTGTATCCATTTCTCATTGCCAGTCATACTTACGGTGCAAAAAAAACTTTTCTTTTCTACCGTTGAAGCAGTAGTTCACATGCAAGAAAATGCATTCAACATCTCTCAGCTTCAACTCAATGCCCTTGTTTCTGGATCAATACAACTGCTTTTGAATGTTTCAAAACTGTTTACCCATCTACTTGTAATGATTTTTCAAATTCAGCTAGTATCTGGATGGGTCTTGATCAAGCAATTCCTCCAATTTTTATGTATTCAAATTTTTTGATGCACCAGTATTCTTTATCCTCAAGCTAAAGATCATTATTTTTTTCACCAAAACCTGTTTCTGCATGTCAATTTCTGACAGAGCATTGTACTTAAACTGTAAATTTCTTTTGAATAAAATAGTGCGATAAAATGCCATGCAAATACACTTTATCTGGTACCAAACTAAATATTTTTAGAACCAATTAAAACACATTTTTTACAGTATAGCAAACTAACATACATTAATGTTGAAGGTTATGTACAGTACTTCCCAGCAGATGCATTACCATCTGATATTACATGCATATATAGTCCTGGTTCTGCCATCTATTAGGAAACAGCAAGAACTTATTCAAAATCCTAATATAGGCATTTTCTTTAAAGCAAAATCTAAATATTTAAATTTTTCACAGTTACTATTAAGTATAAATTATGCAGATAAATACTTTATGTAATATAGATCTGTTATTTACTTGCTATTCTTAAACAATTTTTTAAAGAAATTTCACTATTAGTGTATTTTATTAATCATCTTTACATGATTTAGTGAATTCCATAAAAATTTATTATAATTTGTGTAAACAAAAGTATATATATATATTTTCTTTTAAGATTAAAAGGTTGCATCAATTTGTAAACATTTAATTAATTACACAAACTTGAATCTCGGAGTTTATTTTTTTTTTTTTGTTGCAAAAAGCTATAAATTAATATAAATTTGAGCCGAGATCCCCCCTCCCACCCTTCACCTGCAGAATACAAAACCACAAAACAAAAATTATTTTAAATATAAATATAATATAAAAAATCCAATAAGTATTAAAATATGTCTTTCCATATATGTTATTTACTTAAGACATGTGGATGTTACCTGGTAAATTTTTAAAAATTCAGAGGTATTCAACACTTTTTATTTTGGATTTTGATAAATAAAACTCAAAAATAGCTGACAACACATTGAATGTAGCATCAGTATAAAACATCAATGCAATAGTTTTTTTTTTTTTGTTTTTTAATATCAACCAATACTACCTGTCACTTTCTCTTGCAGAGTCAAATTGACAAAAATATAGAAATTTTTTATTTATCTCTCAAAAAGTTTTATCCTCAAATAAATAACATTAAAAACAGAAAAGTTTTTATCAAAAAAAGTTTTCATTCTTTGCCCAAAAAAATTCTATCCCAAGATGTAGAAAAAATGTTTTCCTAAGTAATTTTACCTGATTTCTAAAAGTCCCCACCCCCTTTACAAATATTCCAAAAAATTATAGCACTCAAATAAGAAGCATAGAAACAAATAGCAATCTAAACAACTAAAACTGAAAGCTTGATAGTAAAGAGAGAAAGCTCAATAGAATTGCTTCTGATAGACATCTAAGAAAGCATGGATGTTCAATCGATATATCACTACCTTTGATTATGTTTGCATGGTTAGTATCCCAAGTTAAATTACAACCCTGCTTTCCTTTGGTCCGTAGCATTGGTCCACATGACAGCAAGCCATAGGGGTAAATTTACTTAGAAGAACCTCCCTGGCATGCAAGCTTAAAATCTGAAATAGAGTGTATATTTTCGGTTTTGGAGCCAATAAGCTAATTTTAGCCTTTGATTAAGAGGATAGATTAATAATGAATGGGGGAGATGTCTTAAACAGAAAATAAGTAGCTTAGATTTCAAGAAAAGCTTCGAATCAATTAGTTCGCTCATATCTATTCCTCCAGAAATATAAAAAGAAAAATCAAGAGCTTTTCGCTCAATAATAAACATAAAACCTATGCTGATCTTAATTATTTTGCGCAACAATAATGGAACAAAAATGATTGTTAAGGTAACAAAACTGTAACCAAGTTAAAATATGAAAATAACTGCACCTTTTTAAAAATTCCTTTCCTGATCAATTACTTACCAAAGCACAAAACAACTATCGCTTAGTCCTGAATGGTCACTTTTTAATTAAAAAATTAAATATTCAACTATATATTCAAAAACCTACATCCATTTCTAAATTATATCAAATACAACCTTTTATATTGAACAATTTAATTACCTTCATAATTCACTTGACCGTCTCCATCAATATCAGCTTCCCTAATCATTTCATCCACTTCCTCATCTGTTAGTTTCTCTCCGAGATTTGTCATTACATGACGCAACTCTGCCGCACTTATAAAACCATTGCCATCCTTGTCAAAAACCCTAAAGGCTTCTCTAATTTCTTCTTCACTGTCTGTATCCTTCATCTTTCGAGCCATCATAGTTAAAAACTCTGGGAAATCAATTGTTCCATTACCTGTGAAACAAATGCAAAACAAAAAAATTAGAATGCTATTAAAAAAAGAACTTGAGAATTAACTTAAAATACATTACTTTTCATATAACAGCTTCTTAAAAAATCTCAGTGAATATAAATCAGGATTAAGTGCAAGAGACATTTTTATTAAAATAAAATCTTATAATATATTAAAAAATTTGCTTCTTGGTGAAATAAACACTGGACACTACAAATATTGAAAATCATCACATGCAGGAAGCATGCTTGAAGAAAAAGCAAAATAGGTACCAAATGTCGCAATTTTACCTTGATTGGGGAAAATAATCACTTATTTTTCACTGTACCATTGTACACCTTCATTTTTCCAATGCAAGGTCTCTGATTCTCTTCAGCAGGAGTAGTTGAGTAGGACAGCACTCTGATTGTTGTTCGTACCACTCCATAGCTGCCTCTAACACAGAAAATGGTCAGCATTTGATGGACCCTTGTTACTTTCGTTGTTGTTGTCCTCATCTTCATCCGTTTCATTGTCGACAGGGTTGGATTCTTCTTGCACGGAAGTCACAATCTCGTCATCATTTAGCATTTGAAATACACAATCTTCTGCATCGCATGCCATCTAGGCTTCTACATCAACAAAACTCTTCAAAAGAGCATGTATACACCCTTCACTTGGAAACAAACTGACCTCATATTCAACGCAGATGTTTACCAAATCGCACAGCTGAAATTCCCCAAATATCCCTCACCTTAGGTTTTCCTGTCACTTTTGGCTTCACACAAAACTGTTGAGCATTGCAGTGTTTGAAAAAGTATCCAGACTTTGGTTCAGATATTTAACACTCCGGGTAATAAACGTTCAAATAAACGATGTTCTACTGTAAATGAAAAATTTTTTTTCCTCTTGTATAACAAATTTAAAGTTACCGTGGTTCATTTTCTTTTCTTTGTTGATAATTTTCTCATACATATATATATTTTATGATAGGAGTTTTAATTTCTTGTAATATTTTGGAGTTTATGTATTATCCTGTTGACCATGAATATTGATGAAATTAGGGTGTCTGCCAAAGAAAAGCCAATCACTTTGTAAGCCAACAATTTCTCATGGTATTCAAAAGTTACAACTAATGCTTTATTTTGTTTGGTGAAGCTGCATTGTTTTACTGCAGTTTTGTTTTGTCAAAATGGTCATCTGTAATTTCTTTGGAACAACAAGCTGTTACAGAATAAAAAAGTAATTTCTCAGTGCTTATATTAATATCACTGACCAATTTTACCAAATAAAAGACATCACCAAAAGCTGTCATGGTTATTGTTTTGGAACATGTAAGGAAATGGTATTCTATTACTGCTACATATTACAGCATGTGGCAACATCTTTCAAATTGAAGAATTTGGTTGACCATATAATACATAAATATAGTTTCTCTTCAGTTTTGATAGATTTAAGAAGACCATGTAAAAAAATAGTCTTTAATCCCCCCCCCCATATAATTAATATATTCTTCCAATGTGCATCTTAAGAAGAATATCAAACATGGATAAAAAGGCGAAACAAAATAATCTTAAAAGTAAATTTTTTCTTCATTCATGCTGCATAAGTAAATAATTCTACCCAATTAATATTATTTAATGAATGGATTGCTGTAATTAAATATCAAGAACAAAAATAAAACTCATTCAAAATTAAACAATTAAAAAATGACTTTTTGAATTATTTATATGTAGCATTTTATATCAAAAACTAAACAGCAAGAATTTATACATACATTTTAAAGGCTGCTCATGACACAATCTCCCCCCCCCCTCCCCAACTCAGTTTCATGCTGTTTTATTGAGAAGGCTAATTATAACAGAAAAGTTGAGAAATAAAGAAATATTCAGTTTATATTCCAATAATCTGATTTCATAATTTTTTCAAACATTTTCATTTCTGTAACAAGCAGTCAAAGGAATTGATCTTTTAATCAAATAAAAAAAAGGCGGAAAAAAGCATAAACGATATAGTTGATGCTTAATTTTTTCTTCCTGTATTAACAAATAGAAACATTTATGACCTGCAAATAACTACTAATAAGTCCATTTTAAAACTTGATACAATGTGTTGGAAGCAAAATAAGCAGTAAAAGTTAAATCGAAATGATATACTTTTGCAAACACAAATTTATATACATACATACATATTTATGAAGAATTTTTGCTCTATTAATATATACCGTATTTACTCGAATTTTAAGCCACACTATTTTTCCAGTGTTAATGCTACCGAAAATCACACAGATATGGCTTACAATCAAAGGCAAAACATTAGTTGGATGGGGAAAATTGAGTCCCCCCCCCTTTCAAAAAGAAAAATGTAACCATCAATTCTGGTCACCTGCATCAATGACTTACCCCATTCTGCATTTTATCTCCAGAGTTTAATATGTCCTAAACATTGTTGTCTACTCGTATTTTGGATATTTTTTTCATATATAGGGCTTTCTTTTAATCACCTACACATCAAAAATATCAGTAATAGCATCAAGATGAGTTCACTATGATGCAAGTATGAAAAGGGAAGCAATTTTAGATGCAGAAAAAAAACAGAACAGCAGTCATTGAAAATTTGCCATGGATGAAACAAACATACATCGATGGCATAAACAAAATGATATAATTTTTGCTTGTAAATGTTCAACAGTCCTTAATAATTTTTTCATTCTTCTAAAATACATTCTTTTAAAAAAATGTTTCATAACAAATGCATTGGACAACATGGAAGACTACATCACATGGGAAAATGGTGAGGTCTGTACCACTTCCAAAGTCAGCTGTGACAATGGGAATGAAGAATCATTTTCAAAACATTATACTGACAGTTAAGAGTATGTGGGTTCATGCATGTATTTGAAAGTTTTTAATACAGGTAAAATAAATTATTAACATTATTTAACATAAAATTTAAATTTTTTTTTAAGTATCGCATAATGATGAATTCTTAAAAACATGTTAAGAGTTGGACATTTTTTTAACAAAAATATGTGGAGAATTTTGGGTGCAGCTTAGAATTGATGGCGATTTAGATTAGAGTAAATACGGTTTTTCCAACATGTTTAGCAACGATAAATGTAGGGCAAATTTCATTGGTACTTATGTATTATCACAATCGTATTGGTGACATTATATGAAATGAAGTACATGGTTGCCAATTCAGCATGTACGACACATGTGAAATCAGGGTTTCCAATTTGGCGAGTTATCGCATGCATTGGCATGACAGTAGGCAAGTACCTTTAAATTCATTACAAACAATGCCAATCAATATTAACCCCATTAATTGCTTAACTGCCAATGAAAAATTGCACTATTCGCACCCCACTGCCACTATTTTGCAAAGGTGTATACAGCCATTTGACTTACTGGGGAGAGAAAAAAGGCATAAAGTAAATCCTTCTCTGAAATAAATGAATCCTTCGCAAACACCATCAATGCCATTGTATTTTATTCCAGAGCCTTTGGAATGGTTTTACGTATAGCAGTCAATACAAAGGTTCATACTTCAGAACGCCAAGGGTAGTTAATGCAACTGCTAAGCAAGACCTATATATACATTCTTGGCATTTAAAGGATTAATAAAAAGTTTATAAGGCTCAATAAGTTACAAAAATATATTTAAAATATTTATCCTTAATAACCATTCACTTTTCACAGCAATTTCAATTTATAATTACCATCAGCATCCACTTCATTGATCATATCTTGAAGCTCAGCTTCTGTTGGATTTTGACCTAACGACCTCATAACAGTTCCTAACTCTTTAGTTGTGATTGTTCCATCACCATCTTTATCAAAAAGGGAGAATGCCTCTTTGAATTCTGGAAAAGAAATAAGAATCCAATTACAATTTTGTCTAACATGTAATTCAAATAGTTAAATTGTAACAGATGAAAACTTTTTGACTTGAAAAAAAAAACAACTTTCTTTTAAGTTTATTAAATAATTGCCAAATTTAAGTCGCACCTTTTCCCTATTGTTAATGCAACTGAAAATCAGATGCAGCTTAGAATCGAAGGCAGAAAAAACCATTCGATGGCAGAAATTGAACACAATACTGATGGTTAGAGCAATTACAGGTTTAGTCATATATTTAAAAGTTTTAAAAATAATTATTCACTCATAAGTTTTCATTAAAAAAATTTTCAAGTCTGTAAATATTGGATACAGATAACTTTAACACTATTTTTATTTTTTCACAAAAAAAATGTTGAGAATTTGCTGTACAGATTAGAATTGATGGTGGCTTAAATTTAAATAAATATGGTAATTGATAAATACAAAATCTGATAAGCAAGACCAAACTGTGATCGATCCTATTAAAATAATATATTTTTTTTTCAGTTTGAAGTATGTATAATGATTTAAAAGCTAAAAAATAATCAAGAACATCTCCATAAAACTCAATATATCAAACATCTCAAGGAATAATTTGCAGATATAAACTAAAATTTACCCTCACGTATATAAAAATGGATACTTGTGTGTTAATTTCACCACAACTAAATTTGCAACACATAAGAAACTTTAATTTGGTATCATAGTACAAATTTTGCTATGGTGATGCTAATACATAAGTATAAAATAGAAGGTATTAATTAATATATATAAACTTTTATCTCCAACAATATTTTGAATCACAATAACCCATTTTTACAGAAAGAATAATGATGCAGTTTTCACATAAAAACATCCATTTCATCAGTGTATTTATCACAATAAAATACAAGTGCTTTTTATTCACTTATCTTTAAACAAAAACTTTGAATTGGAAAAAAAAAAAAGAAGTTTTATTCCCTAACATAAATTAATCGATTATATTAATAAGGAGAAATCCAATACACACAGGACGTTTTATTTTGGTTAAGAGAATGCCACTGGATTTGTAATAGTATTGTTCATATTTTATTTTTTTATAGTACTAAAAAGTTTTTTATGCATAGAATTATTTTAATATAAGTTAACTCTTCCTATGAGCTATAAAATATACGAATCAATTTAAAATCATAACATAGGTGAAAGTATAATACAGATAGTGAAACTTTTTTTACAAGGGAAAAAAATATAAATTTTTAAAAACTGACATAAAAATTGCATTTAAAAAATTATAGAAGTGTAAATTTCAAGTTACCTGTGACATCAAAATTTTTTACTACACATAAAATGACTTAAAAACAATATACAAAAGAATTTTTTAAAAAGAAAATAATTGTATGCAATCACGGAAAATCAAATACCAAAGTTTCAAAAAGAAATTTCAGGTAACTAATATGCTAATTCAGCTAATAGTGATCATGGCCTCTTTAAAGATGTTATTTAACTTAAAACAGGAGTACATAGCCAAAAAAAAAAGGATAATTTTAATACATTAAACAATTTAAAACCACACATGTTTAGTTTTTGAAACATTCATTTACAAAATGTTAGCAAAATCTTTAAACCTTTAGCAGAGTAGCTAAGACAAATAATGTGCAATTTAAGCAAAAAAAAGAAACAAATATTTCAATTCTAGCCTTCCCGATGTTTACTTTTTTAATTAAGGATTTTAGTTAAAATTCTTGAGTATAAAAGATCTTTTTTTCTTTTTTAAACAAGGAGTCAACAATATTTATTTATTTTATTTATCAAATGCCTGGCCATTGATTATCAGGTCATTAGACAATGAGCTCTCCAATATTTCTTCACAATACACAGTCCAAACCCTTTAAGTGCAGAGCACATGTCTAGATGAGAAGCGTCCATATAACTAGTCCAGAAGCACACAAAACATTAATGGGGAGTCGGTCATATTAAAATGAAACAAATGAGCACAAAGGCACAGTTATGTCCAGTCAATCTAAACTCAGCCACAGCAGCAGCACAAGGAGAGTCCGAAACACAGGTTTTATTTCCCGTTACAATATTAACAATATACAAAAATTAAATTTTAGAACTTGTTTTCCTTATACATTCAGCATCATTAAAAATAATGAAATTAATTCATCAGGCATTTCATAAAATAAGATTTTTATCTGGCATTAAACATATAATTAAAATACAATTGGTTACTTTTTTACTCAATAAAAATCTTTGGGCAAAAATATCTATAATCTTTTTCTACTCTGAAAAAAAAAATTAATATCAGCTTTCTTTGGAACTCACAAAATTTTTATATACAAATGCAACATTATAATCACTTGCGTTTTAAGCTATTGCTAAAAAAATACACAATTCGTACAGTTTTTTCTCCCCCCATACATATTTAAACTCTTTATTAAATGAGTATTTATTACTTTGGATGTAGTTGTTTCAGTTATAAGTAAAGTTTTGCAATGAACATTTTATAGTTTTTATCACAAAATACTCATTTTATGTAAACTACATTGCCTTAAAAAAAATTCTAAAAAATTACAATAAATATAGTGCTACTTGCTTCACGCAATTTTATTTGCAAATTTTCTTAATAGTTAAATACATAAAATTGCATTTCGCGTTAAAAACTCTCCCAAAATAATTTTTTAATTTTGTCTCGAAGCCTTATATTAAGCTGTTACAATACAACCAATAATTAAAATCAGGCTTCGCCGTTTTTAATATAAATTTACTTATTTTAAGTCCATTCAATAATTAAATTCAATCAATAATGAAAAAAGTAATAGCATTGCAGAAAAGAAATATCCAATGAAGTGAAAAATTATTCCATGTAAAAGTTGAAAATAACTCACCGGCAATTTGTTCTTCTGTTAGTTGATCGGCCTGAAATAGGAACACAAATGTTAATAAATTTTACAAAAAGGAAAAAAAAAAACATGTCACAATACGTAATTCTCTTGCATTTCGAAACGAAAATAAGTACTTTCCATTTCTAGACAACAGAATAAAGTTATTAAAGCCCAAATAAAAAAATGAACAAAATCGATCGTAATACCAAAAGTGGAACAGAACGTTCGAAAGCACTTTCAAATCTTCTATTTCATTGTAAATTAAATTAAATTCACTAAAAATGAAATGAACAAATAGGTAACGATAGTTATTAAAGATTACTTATTCAAATAATTTCTGTTCAAGTTTCATATTTCACGTGGAACCGGATCACATTTGATTCGCCGATCAGGAAATCAGCCATTGCTTTTAGTGCTAATGCTTCCCGCATTGACGCAAAAGAAAATCAATTATTCGATACTTTCGCGAGAAACTGAAACCGAAACACAGAAATTCGTTAAGATAGATGCTAGAAATAACAAACATGATCTTACCATGCTGGATTAAATGAGGATTAAAAACTGTCAAGAAAGCGAAATTATCAGGTGTACACCAAATCCTACGCAAGCAGCGAGCGAACTAGAGAAGCAAAGAGCGGATTCGCGAATTGAATCCAAGAGCTCAGATTTAAAATTTACCAATAAGAATTGAGCACTAGTGCACTAGAAGAGGAATCTAGATCTTCCAAGTAAATTTAGTCTCAGCTAATGGGTGACGTGTTATTGCATGCAGATAGTAAATGTTTTAAGTTGGGAGACTGGAAAAATTCGCTGCATGAAGTTGCGGAGGTAGCTTTCAGACTCAACCACATCACACTGTTTACTAAAAGCGCGGGCTTTCCCCAAACCTACTACGATGTAAGCCTACTTACCATTGGTTTCTACCTATCTGCAATGCGTCATGTTCTCTGACTCGCTGCAGTGGTCAGATGAAATTTGTCCCTGCTCGCCGTTGGGCGGTAGGCATTTTTCTCTCCGTGTTCCATTATTCTACTCCTATAATTATATGTTTAGATAGTTTATTAGTTAAATTTATGATGTATTTTTGCATCCCCAATTTTTTTTTAAATTCACTCTATCAAAATATCTACCCAGTGATAGTTTTTGGTTCTTAATAATTATTTAATGTTCGTTATTCTTGGATTATATTAGAACAACTTAGTTTCGATTACTTTTCAGGAAATTTTTGCTAATTAAATTAATTTTTGGTTGTCTTTTGAATTAAGGTATAATATAGAAAATTACAAAATATATTTTGAGCAAAAAAGAGGGTTGTTAGAATACGCGATTTATTACAGAATATCTGGTATTGTTTCTACCAATATTTATGTAAGTATTGCGCTATTATAAATTACGGAACAAACACTTTTGATACATATTGTGTTGATATCCTCCGTAAAAAGAAATCATATAAAAAAAAGAATGCTGAACAGCGTGGTTATATTAATTTGACAAACGCAGTTTAATTATTTTATTGTGAACTTATTATTCATACAGAAATTAAGACATTACACTGAATTTTTACATCAAAAGTGTTTTTAAAATATCAAAAAGAAGAAAAAAACACATGATGTGCACAATTTACTGAAATTACCAAATAAAATTGCGTTGTATTTGTGTACGTGTTTTAATGTAGTGCAATGTGCTATATAAACTTTTACGTACGATTTATAAAGGAAATTAAAAAATATTTATTTTTAGTTTCAAATATCAAAACATTTTTAAAATATTTTTAAACCTGAGATTTGAAAATAATTAAAGAAATCCGTAAGCCTTTTCAGTATTTGTGTGCTGCAATTCATTTGAGCAACAAGTTGCAAAATTTTAGCAGAATAACGATTGTGTTGATTTTTAAAGCAACAAACTATTCTTTTGAAATTGACATCGAATCACTCAAATATTTTTCAAATAAAAATTTATTTGAAGTATCATTTAATTATTTTTAGAAAATAGTACACTCTCAAATTTTCGACACTGTCTGTCACATTTAGTGTTCTGGCTCATTTTCAGTATATTATGCATTAATACTTAATAACTCTAAATTTTTTTTACTATTTTAATCTTTATAAAAAGTACATATTGGAGATCTCACTAAATATCGAATCTTATTATTTTAGCTAGACACGAATTTGGGTTTTTAGAACTTTAAGAAATTGTGATCGGAACAAGTAGTATTTACTAAAGCTCTCAGAAAATCTGTAAATTATTCTCACAAATAGGAAAAGATTCTTTAAATTTGAGGAAAATATTAATTTATGTTAATTAATAAATTTTAATCAAGATTAATAAATTCAATAATTTATCCTGAAAGATGTCTCTAAAATAAAGGCACAAAATTATTAGCTGTAATAGAATTTTCTGTTTTATGTTGTTGTATTTTATAAGTTTCTCCCCCTCCTTTGAAATTGTGTTATAAAATTATTTTTGTTGTTTTCCCCTCCAATTTTATATCATGATCAAATTTTAATCAAAAAAACATTCAATTCTTTTTTTTTAAATTTAAGGTTTGTTATCGTATGATACAAATTAATATCACTTGCTCTATCAGAATCTAAATCGCATGTTTTCATAAAATTTAAGAATATTATCCCTCTAAGCTCTTTTTATTCCATTTATTTTCGAAAGTTTTATTTCCCGCTAAGAATATGTATATTTATTTATTTGCTTCATCTATCGAAAACATTTGTTTCTCTTATCGTCTGGAAATTTCATTTCTGTTCCAAATTTTGCTTCCCTTCTAACTTTTTTCTTATTAATTTCTTCTTTAAAAGGAAAGTAACAGGAATCCATTGCGTGAGAACATTAAAAAGATTTGACTTTTGTATTTTTAAAAAGCTCATTTGCGAGTTTTCTGTTTCGCCTGGAAGATTTGGAATCTGTTAAACTACCGTATTTATTTGTTTTCCTATTTTAGTTTCCGATGTTTATTTTACAATGAATGAGCTTAATTTTTTTTTCATGTGCTTTTTAAATTGAGGAGCATAAATAAAAAAATCTGAAAGAAGCATTAATTTTCCAACTTGTGTTTGTGTAACAGTAGATTTCCTTTTTTTTATTTGATATGCTACTTTTTTTTAATGCTAGTTCTCCACGAGATTTTTATGCATTATTTCTTTCACTCACATTTCGGAATTAATCTTCCCCTAAAAATGTATCTTCTTGTTTAAAAGTAACTAATTTCGAAACTACTTATTTTAAGAAGACATGGTACAATTTATTTAAAGGAAAAAAATTTTTTTGATTTAAGGATTTCTGCAAATTTTTTTATTGACCTTATTTACATGAATCACGTAAAACAGTTTTTGTGTTTAAAATTCTACAAACATGCAAACCATTCAAATTTTTAAATAGAAATTTAATAATTCCTGATTTTAAAATGATATTCCTCCTACAATAATTAACGTGCACACATCAAACTTGATTTAAAATACTTTGAACCATGTTTAGCAAAAGTTGATATTGGTTTTGTGATAACTTGATTGATTTTCATAAAATAATTTTCTTTTTTCCCCCCATTCTTATTGAAAATTCCTTAAAAAATGTATATATTCTAAAATGAATTATTTAAAAAAAAAGAAGAAAAAATGTTGTTTTGCTTTAAAAATGCACTTCAACTTTTGTTACATGAATTTATAGTAATAGGTAGTAAAAATATGAAAGCATTTGGCTCAATAGAAAAAAGCTTTAGCATTTTAAATGAAGACAAAATTCATTAGCGCGTTTTTCACGTAGTGTAAAAAAAGCGCTATTAGGACGCAAATTTCGTTTTTATCCTTGTCTTCGTTCCATATTTTGTCGTACCTTTTTCTCAGCCAATAAGCAACCAATTGACCTCGGGTTTTCGGCATTTGGTCGCATTTGTGCCCTAGATGAGCCGAATCATATTTAAATTTCCCCATAGTTTTCCCGAATTTTCCTGAATTTCACTAGTTTATAACAAAATTTTCTCAAATTTTCCCGAGTTTCCAAGGAATTTTCCGAATTTTCCACAAGATTTTCCTGAATATCTCGAGATTTTACCAAATTTATCCCAAATTTTACTGAGTTTACACAAAATTTTATTGAGTTTACACAAAATTTTATTGAGTTTACACAAAATTTTCCCGAGTTTTCTTCAAAATTTTCTCCGAATTTTCACGAATTTTCCACAAAAATTTCCCAGAATTTTTTCTTTTCAGCTTAATAGTAGTACATTTAGAGGAGTAGTACAGTACACACTACTTTCTGTTAGTAAAAAAGTTCATTAGTTGCATTATTGTAAAATACAACATGTGAAAAACGCGCTAAAATTACTTGGCCATGCCAATGATTGATATCTTGTTTTTTAGCTTAGAGCTTTCAATTTTTGTGAAATTAAAGAAAGATATATAGAAAATAATATAGGCTAAAAAATTGATTTGTGCGTGTGTGTTTTTTTAAATCTATTTTGGCAATTGAGTCGTGCTGTGTCCTCATATATTAAATAAGTATTATAACGTTTTAGATTTAATTTTCCATTTTAGAAATCATTTGTGTAAGAAAATAGTGAAAAGAGATCTTTAAAACTTCATTCAATGTGAATTTTAACTTTGAAACTCTTCTTCAATACAAAACTTCCTCGTACTCCTCTGTCTTTATTCTAGCGGCTGATAGTGAAAACGTATAAATACATATTTAAAAAAAAATATTTATTAAAGTAGGTATTAGAAAATGCTTTTTATTCAGAATTTTGAAGATCCAGTTTAAAAAGCTCTTTAAATGTATTTTCAATTGTGTGGCATAGTATCAACATGTGATTTCACATTGTAAGAATAATGGAGCATATAACACTCTCTCTTCCATTTCTTTTGACTACCGTTGTTTTTTTTCTTTGTAGCGTTTTTTACAATTACTGATCATCTTTTATTATTATTATGTATTTAAAAAATTATCAATATAAAGTTTTAAATAATATTTTTGTTCTTTTTTCTTAAATTTAAAAAGTGATTTTTAATTTAAACTGTATTTTACCAAAAATCTTTATTAAAATGCCTTTATGTTAGAAAATTCAATTCTAAGTAAATGTAAATATGACTATTATGTATCACACTCTCCGGAATAATATTTATTTCATTTTCTCACTTCAAAGACATGAACGAAAGGAGATTTAGTTTTGATGAAAAAAAAAAGGTTTTGGAAAATGATTTTAAATTTGAAAAATGATTATAAATGTAAAAAGCAGAATACATGAAAATTTAAGAAAACTGAACATGTTATTCCGAAGATATTCATGACAGAAAAATTTTTATGAAAATTTTACTAAGAAATTCAATACGAGGTGTTTTTAATAAATTAAATATATTATTAAACATTGTGAAACAAAAATCTTCACAATCTATGTATTCAGAAAGATGTATCAGAGAGATTAATCATATTAAAATAAAACAATTTTGGGAATTATTCTTGTAACTAATGTTACGACATATGTCCAAATTGGCTAAATATATATGACGCCACAGTCACATGATAACGACAATAACATGTTTCCAGCCAATCAGCTCATGAATTCATGTGACATCATAGTCACATGATAACACGTCATAGTCACGTGTTTCCAGTCAATCGGTTCAAGCGCTTCGCTGTTGCTAACTTTTACTTTTTTGCTGAAACTTTCTTTTAAAAAGTGTATATTTGTCGACAATAATAACACACTTAAATAAACAAAACGAACTTGATGAAAAAATTCACATTTAATAAAAATTTTCTTAGAATTTTGTAAACCTTTTTGAAGAATATTAATATTTTAATATCTTTACCGAATTATAGACTTTGAAATTTTATCCACGCTTTACAAGTAGAGCAACAAACGCAAATTTAATGTCACTATAAAATTCAATGGAGGTCACGTGATTGCATGTATCATGTGACCGTCATGAATTTAACTCAGTGGTCTTCAAACTTTTTTGACACACGGAACTCTCAGAACTGTAAGGTGTTTTCGGGGAACCTCTCATTCCCCCTCCCCCTCACACACACTTTGAGGAATTTATACTTATTAGTATTTAAACTAGATCACAACATGTCAGTGGCGCACACAAGGGTTCCGGGTCCAGACCCCCCACCCCCCCAAAAAAAGCCCTTGACTTTTTTTTGATTGATTATAATCCTATGTATACATTACGTAAAATTTAATTAAATATTTGTTATTAATAATTCATTTTATTAATTAATGCCAATTATTTGTTCAATAATTAATTTTGTACTGTTTTTTGTTCCCGAAAATCTACAAAATCAAAAGAATATGTTGGGCGGCGTATTGGAACATGATACGAGAATGGTGGACTTTCGACCTTGGACACCCCCCCCCCCACCCTCCACCCACTCCTTGAAAAATTCCTGTGTGCGCCAGTGCAACCTGTTATAGTTACATTACACACAGACATTTTAAAAAAGTATTGTATTCGTTATTATAAAAATTTAACATCTAATTGTAATATAATTTACTCATTAATAATATTAATTTGTGATTCCAAGTGTCACCTACCCACCCATTATATTTATTACCTGAGATATAAGCTAGTTATTTTTTTATACAAACTCTGTTGAAGTCTAGGTCTATTAAAATTGTCTGCAAGAGCGCATTTCATTATATATGTATGTATATGTATTTGTAGTCATATTGAGAAATATTTTTAAACACACTGTGGGAGAAATCCTATGTATTTTGCATGAATTTGCAACCTAAAATTTAGATTTTAAAGTCGAATCTGTTGATATGTCGATAAGTTGTGTTCTCTCTTCTTCGTTATAGGTGTTTTTTTCTACAAATGATAAAAATGTATACATTTTCCATTAGAAAACTATTTAGATCTGCAAAACATTGTTCTAACGCAAGGGAGGGCATTAAATCGATCGCGATCAACGTGTAGACCGCCAAGACATTTTGGGGTGACCGCCCAAGCAGTTAGTAGTTAGTAATTATATACTGAAATACAGTAGAGCGTCGTTTATCCGAATCAATTGGGACCGGACACCGTTCGGATACGCGATTGTTCGGATAACCGAAAACCGAATACGATCCATGCAGTGTATGAAACCGGACACCATACGAATGTTGAAAATCATCATATGCGGGAAACGTGGTTGAAGAAAAAGCAAAATGGGTGCAAACTGTTTCAATTTTACCTTTATGGTGGAAAACAATCACTTATTTTTCGCTGTTGTATTGTACACCTTCGTTTTTTCGCTGCAAAGTCTCTGATTCTCTTGAGCAGTAGTAGTTGAGTGGGACAGCACTCTCTGATTATTGTTCGCACCACTCCATAGCTGACTGTAACAGTGGCATAACGTGCACCCCCGCAGTGCGGGGGGGGGCAAAGCCTGACTGACGCTATGAACGTAGATTATCTCAAAGTTCGCTTCACATTTCTCAAAATCGAATTTTTAAGCGATTTTCCAATCAGCAATCAGACGTCATTCATTCATCATCAAAACTTTCATACGCTCATTACATATCTTTAATCCTATAGCCAAATCAAAAAACTTTTTTTTGGTGTGTAACATCTTTCCTCTCGATTGCTGGAGATTTGTGGGAGTGATTTCGTGAAAAGGGACGGAAATGCGTAACAGGAAGTTGGGGAAGCGCGCGCTATTCAGTGAAGTTCTGATTTTCTCCTTCATTCGGGAGGGTCTCCTCCCCATCCCCCGCCCCCTGCGGTCTAGGCCGTGGGATCTTTGTTTTCTCACTTTAGGATCAGAGAAGAAGCTAAGTCCTTTAGGCAGAGACGTGCTTAGACAATGACGAACGTGTTTCGATAACTGACTTCGATTGCTGCGTACAATTTAAACGACCGGCCACAGAGCAGCTGGTGTTGCGATCTATCGTAAACAGAAAAACTCTCATGTTGTGGCTCGACATATGGATATTACTTATCGTCAAACAAGTGGACTGGGTATTGTTAGTCAAGATATTGGGGACATATGTGCGGCAAAATGCTTATTCGAAAATGGACAAACAGTGATTTCGGTGGTCGTATACATTTCTCCGAATCAAACGGTTCAAAAATTTAAAGATTTCCTGCATTTTTTACTTTTACCATATACCGAAGGTGGTTCTGCTCTTAAAAAAAAAAAAAACTATCACTCGCTTCCCATGATTTTGAGTGGTGATTTTAAAGTTAACTTCTGTTTGCTAGAAGCCGAGCCACTCATAGCTTTTTTGAATGATGAAATCAAGCTCGAAATTTCCATAAATCGAAATGTTTTGACAACTAACAATGGCACTGTTATTGACGTTATTTTTCAACGGTTTTTGAATACTTTGAAAACACATGTATATGTGTCATATTTTAATTATTATAAATTACCTCTCTTCCCCAAATTGAACAAGAATAATTATTTTTGATAAAAAATTGCATTACTCCTTGTGTCAATTAAATAAAATTTTTATTGAAGATATAATTATTCCATAAAAAATTATTTCCAATCATACTCGATTAATTTTTTTCAGGATTTAAGTTGCTATTGCGACTTTACCACGATGACATGTCAGATGTTACACATCGTATGCGACTACTGTAAGGCTCGTTTTTCATTTGCTGTAATCCAGGCAACGAGAGATATTTTTTCTTTAGTGGGTTTTCTTTTTAAACCTTAATTACTAACAAATAAAACAGTCAGACGGAGAATCGGATAAAATGCTAGGAAGATACAAAAATTTCAACACTGCTATTATTACTGTATACATTACATTAGCAGTAGAGAGGGGGGAAAGGACATGATTTACTTTTTAAAAGAAGCAGCAGAGAAAATTATTGGCATCTTTAGTCCCCCCCTCCCCCCATGTGTTTCAATTTCATTTAGCAAAGTCGTAAATAGCGTACATCTGTTATGCTTTTTTCAAGTAAAATAGTATTACGATACTTAGAAAAGCATAGAGAACATTTTAAATGAGAGCATTTAATGACAGATTGATGAGTATTCAATCAAATGAAGCATAATGAGAAGAAAGCGTAATGGAATGTATCACAGTTTTTTTATTTCATTTTCATGAAATCATTTTTGCTTCATACAAAGAACTCTCCTTATTAAAAGTTGCTGTTTTTGCGCTAGAATGTAATCGAACTTGGTCAAGTTCATCCCAGGATTCAGAAATGAAAAATCAGGTAAGTGATACCTTTAAACTTTCGTAAGAATTTTAAATCTAATATTATTTTGCAGTGTCCGTGTCTTTCTTGGTGTTCGTTTTTATTCAAGTTCCTATGTTATCTATCGTTCGAGATTTCCAGTTTTAATAAATATTATAAATACTCTCCAATGTTATACATTATTTACTTTGTTCACTCAGACTCCGGTTGATTTTGCATTCAGAAAAAGTTTAATGATAAATATTTTTACGTGATGGTACAAAGGTACATTATGTTATGGTTTGGCAATCCTTTGTATAAATATATATACACTTGCTAGAAAAGAGTGTTCATAAGGACGAATGAGAGAAGATAAGCTCTGAACGAACCACTAGACTTAATAATTCAATGCCGAAACGACTTCAGGAAGTTTCTTCCTGGAAGTTCAGGAAGGACTTCTGGAATCCAACCAGTGTGGCAGCGGTAGCCAAGTGGTCTTGGCATCGGATCGTGGCTAGCGTGTCATGAGTTCGCTCCCATTACCACTGAAGACCCGCTGTGTAAGGGAGCGATGCACGCGTTAAATCTGTCGAGAGCTCAAACGTCCTCCCGTTGGTGTGGTAGTTAGGAGAGGGGGTGCCAGCTCAGGTGTCGTCCGCGTCACTTGACCATGGTTCAAAATTACGCGGACCGTCCCCAAAAGCCCCCGAGTAGTTGAACAGTGGGACGTTAATATTCACTCACTTATCCAACTAGCTGTTAAATAGCTCATATCCTTTTTGAATAATTTTTATAGTTACTATTAAAACAGTGAACGCGCAGACTTTTTCTACTTGATTTTTGTTGGTATCGCTACAAACCTGTCCTTATTTTCAAAGCTATGAAAGCAAACCGAGTTCACTTTTGTTTTTCTCAACACTTGAAATGAACTAAATAAAATATAATTTTAAAAAAAATTTAAAATTCCAGTTTTTAAAATTTTTTTCGTCGTTTATGTAAGCAGTACTAGGTGAAGCAGACTTTTCTAGCAAGTATATATTTCTAAGATCCGGCTTGGGGCCCAAGATTTGACCTTGCGGGGGGCGGGGGTCCAATTATTTTCCGTTACGCCACTGGACTGTAACGCAGAAATGTGTCAGCATTTGATGGACCCTTGTTACTTTCATTGTTGTTGTCCTGGTCTTCACCCGTTTCATCGTCGACAGGGTTGGCAAAGTTTAAAATGGTTTCTCGGCTTTTTTTATGTCAGAAATTGTTGACTTTCCAACTTTATAAAACTGTGCTAGAAACGCTCCACTTTCTCCCTTCCCGAGACGGTTTAATATTTCAAGTTTTGTCTCTATGTCAAGACGTTGCGTTTCCGTTTTGAATTCGAAGCCATAGCAGTTTACAACTCAACAAAAGAGCATGTATACACCCCTTCACTTGGAAACAAACAGACTTAATATTCCGCGCAGATGTTTACCAAATCACACTACTGAAATTCCCCAAATATCCCTTACCTTGTGTTTTCCCGTCAATTTTGGCCTCACTCGAAACAACTGTTGAGCATTTGTAGCTATTATTATTATGTTTGTATCTTGCGTTTTGCTTTAAACGTTATCTTAAAAGCTTAAATTTTTTTATTGTAGTTATGTAGGTTTGTACACATTCCCTATTTATTATTAAGTTATAATAAATATTGCAGACCGTTTTCTTTCATTGGTGGACCGCTATATCTTGAAAAAATTAGAAGTAGACTGTACCCTGGAAAAGTTTGCAAGCCCTGGTTCTAGCGAGTATAAAATTACTTCGTAAAGTCCGGGACAATACAATCAGATAGGTAGTACATCCAAAGGGAAAAAATGTTTTAATATTCTTTTTTAACTTTTATTATAATATAATAAAAATATTACAAAATAAAGTTTTATTTTGTTTTTATAAATTTTCAGTTTTAATGATTGGGATTAGCTTTAGATACCTGTAGTTATGTAAACTTCACACAAAACGTGAATCCATTTTGCATACACACTTATAGTTTTATTTATAAATTTTTTTTATTTCGAATCGGGAGCCCCAGGGCTTTGCGGAACACAGTTTGAAAACTTCTGATTTAACCCAGTATGTCAACAAACCTATTAAGAGTTTTACGTACATTTTAAACTTAAAATAAAGCAGGTTTTTTTTATATGTTTTTATGATGGTTTCTCTCTATCTCAGAATTGTGTTATTATTGCTCCCTAATTTTTTTTTGTGAAAATTCTTTACATTATTTATTACGAGCTTCATGCGAGTACGGATTTTGCATTAATAATTTAATGCATCAAATTGTTTCTGCAATGTAACCATGGCAAACAGCGAACACGGTTAAAAACGATATCACAATTGAAAATTGTTTTAAATCTATAATGAAATCAATAAATTCTCTAAATTCTCTCTAATTTTTCGACAATTATGGCATGTTACCGTGGAAACAGTATAAAAGTTTTTTTTTTTTTTCCCATTGCGTTTTTTATATCGTTTGACATTTATAAAACATTATTCTGTATTAAATATGTTACATAAGTTACGCAATAAATCTGTGTTGCCAACTTTGATCTAAAGAACTATATTCTGGATTATTCTACTAACATAATTTTTTGCCCATTCTATTCTGGGTTAAATTGTCGCGTGTGTGTGCCTTGAGGTAAATTAGTTTAAATATAATTACTTTTTTTCTGGCTCCTAGGCACCGGGGAGTCATAGCATTATTTTAATTTAGTTAAAAGGTTTACTTAATTAAAAATGTCATCACTCAGAAAATTACTTCATGTTTATTAAACGAATTATCTTATAATAAATTGCGCCGGTGATGGTTTCCAGGTTTGACTTTGGGGCATTACATTTGAGATCATTTCTATCTCAAACAAAAAAAATTATTTGAGACTGATGAAGGAAAATTAGATAATTCATTTGAATATTGATTGGGAACTAATTTAATTATTCTGTTCAAAACAAAACTTGAAAATAAATAAAGTAAAAAAATTTCATTAAAACACATTAAATTTTAAGCGCGTTGATTTTGAAAAAAAAATCCAACAATATATAAGGAAATCAAGATATTGCTGATCAAATAATTTTTAAGATTAAAAAAGGAATAGAGAAAAATCAGTATTCGCGTCAGATTTTGATGGATGTGCTGGTAAACACATTTTCTGGGGGTGGAATTTTACTGACTTAAGGTATCCGACAACCCTAAAATTGGGAATTTTACCAAAATTGACAATTTTTTTACGATTTTATTTTATCGGCCATCTTATTAGCTTTATAAAAATACCAAGTTTATTATTTTCCGTGCACTAGAACAAAAACTACAAGTGTTTTAGTAAAAACAGACACCATTACCTTAAGCAAGATATATATATATATATATATATATATGCCATATATATATATGCCATACTTTAAAACGCGTTTTACTCGAAATGTGTTTTTTTTTAAAATGCTCAAACGATTGCTAAAAAAGTTTTGAAAATAATTAGCTGTGAAATTTTTTGTGTATGTTGTATATAATAGTAGAATTGTTTTAACCAGATTTATCAATCACTGTTTTATTACAAAATTTACTGCCCCTTATGTAAATATAATCATTGATTTTTTATGCAATTTTATATAATAACGAAGATAAAGTGCTCTAGTTTTTGTAAAAATTAAAATATCTCTTATCCTGTTATTTTAAGCTATTTCATATAATAACTAAGATAAAATGCTCTAGTTTTTGTGAAAATTAAAATATCTCTCATCCTGAAGGTCATTTCAAAAATGAATGACATAGCAAAACATCAGAATTGAAAAATTGAAAATTTGTTCTTAAACTATTAATACAGAATGGGCCCCGTTTATGTTATTTTTTGTCAATTTTTACCCACACATTTTTCCCCTTTTTCTTTTTCTTTTCTTAATTTTAACATATTTTTCTTAAAATGTAACTAAACAAATCTAAAAACCACAAAAAAATCTCCATACCTCCATTTGTAATAAAAAAAAGTTGTCGGAAGTAGTCGGATACCTTAAAAAAATATTTTGACATTTAATTTCAATTACATCAACTTTGTTCTTCTTGTATCACTAACGTAATTTGTTTCGCAAAACGTTGCATAATTATTGTTTTTTTTTAAATGACTTTATTTACATTGCATTTTAAATAGAGCTTCGACAAATTAAACGCGCATCGTCCCCTCTACACCAGCTGTCTCGAAAGTTTGTAAGAGTACACGAAGGGGTGCATAAATAAATTATAGTTTGAAAAAAACTAAAAAACACGCTTTTATACTGAATCGAACTAAAATGTGAAAAAATAATTCTTAATAAAGAATAAAATGATTTACGAGAAAATGAATGTCATTGGGGTAAAAGCGTGGGGTGTTCTTTATAAATGTATCAATTGTTATAATTTCTTAACTTCTATTCCGAAAATCTGAATTAGCGTAAAAATGTAGTACAAAGCACCCCGCGCTTTTACCCCATTGACATTCGTTTTCTCGTAAATCATTTTATTCTTTATTAAGAATTATTTTTTCACATTTTAGTTCGATTCAGTATAAAAGCGTGTTTTTTAGTTTTTTTCAAACTATAATTTATTTTTCATTTTTTAGTTCAAACTACAATAAAAGCGTGTTCTTTAAACTATCATTTGTTCATTGTTGAATTTATACTTGAATTTGATATTTGAAGCTGGAATTACGTGGCTGTGGAATTACTCTTGCTCTTCAATGGAAAAATTATTAACGGGTCTAAAGTGTATTTATTCTCTCCTTTTCGAGGCCTCGGATGAGTCCCGTATCGTTATATTAGAGATTCCGTCTCTTCTGAACAGGTGCAACAAATAAAAGTGTGTTAAGAAAGAAAAATTCGAATCAAAATTTTTTTTAATGACCATGTTTTTATAACAGACTAAAAATTATAAAATTCCTTCTTTACGTTTTTGTTTTCTTTTTTCACATTTTCATGCACTATCATCCACTTCTGAGCTATGGTCCAAATTTCTAGTTCTAGCTCCTCGGAAAGTCAAAAATTTTAAAATCAATTTCAAAATTCCACCCGGACAGACATTAAAGAAAGAGAGTTAATAAAAGCATAATCTTTAGTGTCAATCGTTTTATCCCCTTAAAAAGGTATTGTTTTAATGTTAATTCGTATCATCACTTGTAAACGTATTGCTTTATACAAATAAAAATAAAATATTTAGTAGTTGGAACGTAAATTTTTTTCTCTTCACATTCACGAGACTTTTTTTAAATTTTCATTTTCAGAAAAATGTTTATATTATGGTAAAAAATTGCTAACACACACCCTCCACTTTCTCAGATACAGAACACTTTTTTTGTTTGTTTTATTTCTATTAACCACAAGTGTTTTTTATTCCTGCATATAATTAGCTTTAAATTCAAAACACTGGCTTCAGGGTTAGACCTTATTCTTTTAGTTGCTAAATCTGAAATAAGTCGCCAAATCTGGAAATGATGTATGAAATTAGTCGCCATTTCTGAAAATGGTATACGGAACTAGTCGCAAAATTTAAAAATGATATATGCAACAAGTTGCCAAATCTGGAAGGGGAATATAGAATTGTCGCCAAATCTAATTGTCCTTATTCCTGACGATCCTGAAAAGGACAATGGAACAAAATTATGAAATTATTGTATTGTCATCGGTCCTTGACAAGTGTGCGAAATTTCGAATGGATCCGATATTTTTAAGTGGGTAAAAATCGAGTTCTAAGATTCCGTTATATGCAAGTGAGACTTAAAAAAGCTTGTTAAAAAAGACAGCTCATGATCTGTGCATAGAAAAGAAAAGCGACTCACTTATTCATCATGATATCACCGGAACTGTTAGACATACAGACTTAAAATTTAGCTAGCATATTCCTTTCATGAAGTAGAGATCCACTAAGAAGGGGTTTTGTGCGAAAATCGACTTTCAAGGGGGTTGCGGGGGCGTTATAGTAAAAAATTCCCGTTTTTGGAATGCAATTATAAACCAGAAGTTTAGAAAACGTGTTTCTTTCCTTGATTAGAGATTCGCCAAGAATAAGTTTTGCGAAAATCGTCTTCAAAAGCTGGAGGATAACGAGGCATTATAGATTTAAAAAATTCCCTTTTTTGGGTTGTTAGACCTACTGACTTGAAACTTGGCAATCATGTTTCTTTTGCTGATTGAAGATCCGCTAAAAATTGGGTTTGCAGAATTCGACTCCAAAAGGGGGTTACAGAAGCGTAAAATATACGTTTCGAGATTAAAGTAATGTCCTTTTTTAAATCAAGAGGAGAAATCTATAGGACTATTTTTCAATACATCGAAAACTTAATTATATGATTCCTTAGATAAAAATAGCTTAAATATAAACAATATGTAGTGATACAATGTAATTAAAAGTTCAGCGAAGCGGTGGGTCCTGCCTAGTTCTAATTTAAATAACTTAATTCCATTTATAAAAAAAAATAATCTGAAATTACTTTACAGTATTAAATTTGAAGGAGAAAAAAATTCTCTTCTGAAATAAGAACTTTTTTTATTTAACACACCGTTTTCTGTCCTGATATTTCCAGAAATGGCTGTTTCCATTTGATTAAAGAAAACTCATTATCTTTTTATTAATTTGCTTGCGAAGTACATATCTCATGATAACTTTCTATTTGGCATTTACTAATTCGATTCTATTTGATTAATCCTCAAATTAACTTTTGAATATTTTTAAATATTATAATATTATTGAAACATGCCACGTATGTTGTTTTCCCTACAGCAACACTCTCTTTGTGGGAAAATTGAGTTTTACAGGCAAAGTTCGCTTCCCAGCAAGAACTCGAACAAGATTATGGCAACCGTAGAATATGTGGCCAGGGTTACCGGATTGGCGACAAATTTGGAGGGAAAAAAAGATATCGCCAAGGAATCAACGAGAAGGCTCCAGGATCGACTCTTCTAGAAATTCCCATGTGGCTATATAAGGACTTTTGAAGCAAAGGTCGAGTGCGTTGACCGTGATAATAGGGAGAAAGACTTTGAGTTCTCTTGCTTATGGAACTGCTTAGAATGCCGTTACTGGAACGTTGAAAGTTTGTTTATAACGAGTGCAATTTACACTATTATAAATAATATGTTATAATATTTCCTTGTGTATTCACGTTGATTTGTCATCGTGTAGTCATTTGTTTGTCTTTGTTCGTGAATAAATATGTTTTTATTTAAATAAGTAGAGTCGTCGGCTGGTTTTCCCCTACCGAAATTTGCAACAATATACATTAATGTTACTCCTTGGGATTATCTTACGATTTTGCAAGAAATTACTTATTCTTGCTCAAAAATGTATCATTTTCCACCTAACATGTAACAAACGCCAGATTTCTCTCTCGTATATTCCACACAATTGTCAACATTAATAGCAATCAAAATTTTACAAAACTGTAAGTGTTATTAATACCTTACTTCCTATAGCTATGTAATGATAGTTGGGTTTCCTCTGCCATCAATGCACGAGAGTTAGAAGGAAAACTAGCCGTAGTCAAAACAACACAATTTATTTACTATTCTCAACAACGACACAAATTCAGCTACTCAAGTTAAGAAATGCACCAGTTGATAAGTATGGGAGCAATAGCAAAGTAGGCGAGATAATTGGAGATATAATAATAAATCCGATCACTTACACTTAGCACTTCCAGGCAATACACCATCTTATATTTGATGATAAATTCTGAAGTAATTCATTCCAAACCGACCGAATCCAATTTAACAACTAATTGACCAAATCGTCAATCTTACTATTAATCTAATAATCTACGAGGTGCTCTCGTCTAGCTTTACGTTATTTTATGATAATCTTTACCACTAATCCTTTAGATTCTAACCTCTCTCTCTCGAACCCGAAAGCTAATACTTAAATACATGACATAATTTACATATATCGCGTCTTCTTCGGGAGAAAGTTATCAATTAAATAATATTTAAAGAAAGTAATTCCCGAAGAGGATTGTTAGGAAAAACGTGGATAGACCCGTTACAGCTACATATGCTTCAAAAATTTGTACTAATATGCATTTGTGTTAAATCTCTTAAGTTTCTGGTTTGAAAGAAAAATTAATTATTTTCCTCATGGTCAGCCTTATGAGACTTTAACTTGATGCGAATCCGACAACCTTAACCCAATGACGTCATATTGAAATACCTACCCAGTTGACCTTGAAATCCTACATAAATCCCGTGGAATGTATATAAATTACCTCCTTGAAATCTGGTGTTCAGTAGGTCTTAGAGCGCCGTCATCATTTTTCTCATTAATTTTATCACTAGATTCACTACATCAGTGGTCTTCAAACCTTTTCAACCGAACCCCTTCTTGAACTTGAAGATGTTTTCGTAGAACCCCCTAGAGCTAGAAAGTGTTTTTGTGGAACCCCATTCCATACACATACTTCGAAGAATATATCTCAGAAAAATATTTAAAGAAGATCATGTTACAGGCGTTTTACGTAAAGGTAATTTAAAAAATATTGCATTTATTATTAAAAAATTCTAATCTAATTTTTTAATAAAACTTACTCATTAATGATATTAATTTGTGATCCTATCTATGCATTATATTTAGTAACCGGGATATGTGCTTGCTTTTTTTCATACAAAGTGTCGAAATCAGGGTCAATTGAGATTAAATGCAATCGCATTACATATTCTGAGTTTAATTTGTTTTTATACTTTGTCTCTGTAGCCACTTGCGTTGAGAAATATATTTCACTTAAGCACAATGTTCTGAATGGATGATTATAGCTGTGGGAAAAATCCTGTGTATTTTGCATGAATTTTCAACCTAAAATTTAGATTTTAACATCAAATCTGTTGATACGTTGATGTTTCCTCTCCTTCGTTATAGGTGTCTTTTCACAAACGTAAAAAATTGCATTTTCCATTAGAAAACTATTTAGTTTTACAAGACATTTGGCAAACTAACGTTTATAAAAGTATCTCGGGAAACCCGAGATAGTAAACAATAGAATATTCACAATCTGGTAGGAAGTATATAAATAAAGACAATTTTTTTTAATATTCTTTATTATATTAAAATAAAAAAAAGTGAAAAGTGTTGCGAAATTAAGTTATTATATATAATTTTCAGTTTTAGTGAACAGGGGGAATGAGCTTTAGATACTTATAACTGTATAAACTTCATAGAAAAACCTGAATCCATTTTTCATACATATTTATATTTCTAAATTGTTTTATTGTGATTCGTGGAGCCCCTGGGTATGCCTTGTGGAACCCCAGGATTCCCTGGAACACAGTTTGAAGAACACTGCACCACATCTATCACTGGAACATTCTTTCGACTTTGATTCATCATGAAAAACCTCACTACATTCATTTCCTCTGACAAAACACTTTCATAATGACTGTTGAAATCCTAGAAAAAATACGAAGACATTATTTGATCTAGTTGGGAAGTAAGAACCAGGTTAAAAAGGAGGAGATATCGCAGTTCATCATTTCACAAAACCCCTCGGGCAGCCAATGAGAGTCACGGTCCTCACCTATCATGCACCATTGAGAGAGCACCCTTTCAGCTCTCCTTCTTGAACTTTTTACAACATGCATAAAAATTAACCAAACGATTGGCTCGACCAATAAGGAAGCAGCTTATCAGCATGATAACGAGAACTTCGTTCAACATCCATTTCACCGTCAGATATGGGATTTGGGGCCGCAAGTGGCCCATTTGCCCAGATATAATGACCGTATTCATCATTTCACTTCAAAATGTATTACAATGCTATCTTTGAGCAAAAAACTAAACTGCATGCGTATATATGGGCCAATGCAACATTATAACTAGAAGTTGTAATATGATTCCTTAGCCCTCCCCCCTCCAAAAAAGGCGCGATGACATCTGGGTGACTTATAAGATAATATGAAATAGATTAAACCTGTTGGCGACAGGCCTGGTAATTTTGATCCATGGTTAGGTGACGAGGATGTACGAAATCGAAGAAAAGTATCCTTCAAATATTGTATTCACGGAAATATTTCTCTAATAAATAGGCAGAGTACCCTGAAGCTCAACGTCAAGCCGGTACGGGGTGAAAACTGTTCATGCCAGTTCTTGAAAGAATAAAACAAGATATCAATCATTGGCATGGCCAAGTAATTTTAGCGCGTTTTTCACATGTTGTATTTTACAATAATTTTTTTTAAAAAATTTTTTGCAAACAATAAATTTACTAGGTAAAATTTGAGAAAATTTTGTTATAAACTAGCGAAATTCAGGAAAATTTGTAGGAAAATTCGGACAAACTATGGGAAAATTTAAATATGATTCGGTTCATCTAGGGCACAAATGCGACCAAATGCGAAAACCCGAGGTCAATGGGTTGCTTATTGGCTGAGAAAAAGTTACGACAAAATATGGAACGAAGACGAAATTTGCGTCCTAATAGCGCTTTTGTTCCAATGCGTGAAAAACGTGCTAAAAAGTTCTCTTTTCTATGGCTAAGCCATGACTAGAATATCTTTGAAAATATGGAAACTTTACACCCTCTATCACATCATTAGGTACTATGACCACAAATTTCACAATACACAGGAATACCATTAATATTTGTTACCAATTGAGCTAAAACTTTTGCTGGTTTAGTTTAAATTAACGTAGTTTAAAAATATTAGGTTTGAGATAATAATGTCACCTAACTTTGACTCTCCAAAAAAGAAAAATATTACATACTAGTTTAGGCGAGTTACTTCAAAAGATGACCCACTTAGGATTATAAAATGGTACAATACCTGCTACTTTTCTTTCCATAACAACAATTGACATTTTTTCACAAAATGACTTAATTTCAAAAATTTAATCTTAAATATGTAACTAAAACGAAGCAATAAATTTAAAAATAAACCGAAAAACACTTTTGTAATATTTTAATGAATAAAATGTTCAAAGAGTTTGCCTTTTAACTTCTTTTAAACCAATCAAAAATGTAACGGAGCGGCGCCAAAGGATTGCTGAAGCAGTGGAAGAAATAAATTTAATTGATTACTCAAGACTCATCAAGCGATCACTTTTAGGACGTTGAGCTTGCTTTCGTGTTAAAGGCGAATAGTGAATGGGGCAGAGGAACATTCTATATATAAAAGTTTTGTTCTTCCTTCAATTGTTTTTTTTTCTTTCTAAAATACTAGGCACAATGAAAGAGATAAATATCAGTGGAGGAAGAGAATCCTCCAGGATTTTCTTAAAAAATCAAAATAAAACAAGAGTTAAATCATTTCATCAGCAATACATTTATACTAGTATAATTTTGAACTGAAAAGAAAAATATTTTTTTAAATGCTCATTATCTGGATATTTCATCAATAACAAGGGGAAAAAAATACATGATGTACCAATATCTGAGATGATTCACAAATTACAGACATGATAAGTACTGAATCTATTACTTTTACCTGAAGTCTAAGTCTGTACTTTGACTTTGCTTCAAGAAACACATTTCGATGCACTCGATAACTCCAAAATCTTGCTTTTACACAGTTACGGTTTGCGAAATAGTTTTCCACAAACAATTGAAGGAGACAAAACTT
This sequence comes from Trichonephila clavata, assembly GCA_019973975.1. Taxonomy (NCBI): domain Eukaryota; kingdom Metazoa; phylum Arthropoda; class Arachnida; order Araneae; family Nephilidae; genus Trichonephila; species Trichonephila clavata. Next base: position 72,964 of record BMAO01009377.1, read on the forward strand.
CCAATTACTGATACTTAAGTGAAACTAAGTTCTTTGATACAGATAATTGTTTTTATCTCGGGATGGGGTGTGCTAGTAATGGTTTTTCGAAAACAATCCTATAAAACTTCCTATATATAACCTTGTTTTTTTTATTTACAAATAACTCATTCGTAAAAAGTTCCTGTTAAAGTATACATCAGCGTTCGGCAACCTATGGCACGCGTGCCACATGTGGCACGCGGTACGATTCTCAGTGGCACTCTACACTACTCTACAAATTCGTCAATATTTTGAGTGGAGGGAAGTTGATAAATTTGCAGTGGACCTTATTTGATAAACATCTTCAGAATTATGAACACATTTACGGAATTGCAAAAACAAACAAACAAAAAAAAACTTAAAGGTAGCTAAAGATAAATTTATGACTATTTTGCAAATTATTGAATGTCATTGCTGGAGAGATTTAATTGTTTGAAGACAGAAAATTGCTTGTACTCTGCTTTCCGCTTTTGGTTCTATATATCTAAGTAAAAAATCTTTTCTCATATGAAAAATATTTTGAATCCGCAAAGAAATTGTTTAACAATTGAATGCTCAGATTCGTGTCAAATCGAAAGTCACACAAATTATATCCCTGATTTTGCGATATGAAAGTAGAGCGGTGTTCGCATTAAAATTTTTATTTATCTTCTTATTTAAGCATAATTAAGGGAAATACTTATATTTTATGTTGTCTATATCTTATTTTAACAAATAAATATAGAAATACATAATATACTGTGTACAATTTTAATTTTTTAAAAATTTTGTTGAAAAAATATTTATATTTTATGCTATTTATCTTTATGTTAAGAAATATCTTTTAATGATACAAAATTAACAATAAAACTATAAATCTATATTACTGACCTTTATTCTCTAACTCTGTAAGCATTATCGCGAGAATCGAATTGTTTAAAAAATGTCCTTCTGTGTGGCACGTTGAATCCTATTGGTAGATTGGTTTGGCACGCCACAGCTGAAAGGTTGTTGACCCCTGGTGTACATTAATGTCCCTCTGCTTTCCCCTTTATCCATTCTTCCCATTTCCAGGCTTCTTTCTGAAGTTACTCTGCAACGTTTAAGCTGTTAATTTTTCACAAATTTCAAATACTTTTAAACTGTTTTTGCCATATTATAATATTCCGATCTGAAAAGTTTTTTAAATTCAATTTGGCGGTTCATAATAACATACCGCATAATCCAGCATATAACACAGAAAATGAGATCGAAATTTGTGGATTATGCGCCGGATAATAAAAATGACAACTTTAAAAATTAGAAGATAAGCATAAAAAAAAAATTATATTGCTATATGTATGAACATGTTACCGTTAAAGTGTGGAATCCGTTATTTCATAGAATAACTAGGTATTTCATGAAATAACTAGACCAGTTAAAGTATATAAAATTATTGAGTTCTACGATTTAACTCGGTATTCTACAGAATAACGATTACCTGATCGCTAAAGTATGAAATACGGCATTCGAAAGTTTTTTGAACCGGTTCTAGCTGCTCTCGGAAGGATTTTTCCGATCAGAACTAAAAATGGCCGAAAAAAACAGTTTTACTCTAGATGTTAGTTCAGTATACGTCAGCGAGAATTAATTTCGATTGCAGAGGTTCCAAATATTGATACAACGCTTCGATCTGTTGCAACAGCTCAAAGCTACGGTACTGGACAAGAATTTAAAAAGTGCTCGTGTAAAAAAAATGTGTAATGGTAATAAAAAGTAGGATTGTTTCAAAAATAAGTTATAAGTTATTTCATAGAATAACTAGGTAAAGTATGAAATTTTTCATCTATTATGTACTTTAACTGTGTGTGACATGTCTAGTTATTTCATAAAATACATAACTGAATTATACACTTTAACGGTAACATGTATACAGTTTATTTAAAGGAAATAACATATCTTATAAACATTCATTATTAGATGAAATGAAAAGTTCGTCATATTCCTCTTCCGTTACATTTTCAGGCATATGACTGAATTCTGCTTCATCTTCACCATCACTGTTACTCTGATTCATAAATAAAGAATCAACTTCAAAAGGTGGATGTAAAAAATTTCTATTTTGTTTGTGGACTCCGATTTAACGAACAAAATGTTCGGTACCGATGTATTCGTTAAATCGGAGTCCAACAGTATGTTTTAAATTCTCTTAAAAATTAAATAATCTGTTTCAAAATTGTATTTCGAATAATACATTCCTAACTATCTTAAACTATTCAAAACATTTTTTTTGCTTCATACAAGAAAGAATTTGAATACGATTTGCATTATACAATTCAAAGCATATCAACACAAAAAAATTTGTGAATGATTTATACAATATATATATATAACACACAAAAATTGTATTATGTAACACGAAACAAATGCCCAAAAAATAACGATTTATTCTGAACTTTTATTTTATCAAGCAATGAAGCTGATAAGTAATTATTTCTTATTACGCAATTACACATCCCTCAAGAAAAAGAATTCGCTCTTAGATCATGGATCTGAAATGTCATCAAAGTTCGAGTGACGTCACACTTTTCGAATTGAGAGATGCCGTTCGCGATCTATTAGACGTAATCCACGAGTTTTTAGCCGTGGTACTGATTACATCTGACAGTGACGATAAATTTATAAAAGTTTTTGCGTCATTCCTTTCATTAAAATTTTAGATTAGGTCTCGAATAATCTATTAACTTATCAAAATACATGAAAAAGTTTTTTAAAAATAAGAAATCAGAACAGTTGGTATAAATTCTATGGAAGATATACTTCATATCGCTCTTTTTGCTAAAGTAACGTAGTATTTGTTTTCTTCTGAGGTCGTTATTTATTTTATTTTTTTTTCTCACTCTTCTCCCTTTGTGTGAGTTGATAAATTCTATCTCAATTTTTTTTTTGTGAGAAAATCGTAGGGATAGAAAAGCCACATGGAGAATATTATAATACATGTGCATATACGTGTTACATACAAGTATTACACATGTATACTAGTTGCATGGCCCGACGTTACACAGGCTTTCTCCAGTAAATAAATTTCCTTTTCCCCTCTCAATATGAGCATTTCTAAGGGTGTGGGTGTGATTCCTATAAAATGAAATACCATTAAAATATTCTTTTTCGATATTTCTTTGACTTTTTTGCCTCGTCGCGTATGGGTTTCTCCTCTCCCGCTTAGCCCGGCGTTGCTCGGGCTTTTACCGAGTGTATAACTTAATCCCCATAGGAATTTCCTCTTATTATACAAAAACATTAGGGTAGATCGAGTTTTTTTCCTTTTAGATTTTAAAAACTTACCAATGCGGAAAAGATGTTCTCTAATTTTTTGATGAAAGGGAAAATAAATTAAAAACTAAAATTTTTTAAGTCAAATATTGCCACAGTGAGTGAGCGTATATGAACTTCGCAATAGAAATCTACACGAGGGCTTTTCTCAACGACCCTCGTAATTTTGAACCATGGTCAAGTGACGAGCATGACACCTGAGCTGGCACCTCTTCTCCCAACTTCCACACCACACAAATTCGGCAGATTCAAAATGCAACGGTCTCCTCTACACAGTGGGTCTTCAGCGGCTAAGAGTTGCCACAAAGGGAATAAAGTTTAGGTATTTCATCTTTTCTTTGGTAAATTTTTGTTAAAGAAAACAGGCATTTTAGTACTTTTTAATATTTATTGCGATGTGAGGGGACATCTACTAAATAATAATAATAATAAATATTAGGTGCATTTAAAGCTTTTTTCGTATTGAATTAAAAAACAAATTCTACTTTCGAAATAGTGTACGACAAAGCGAAAAACAGATAAAAACTTGGATCGGATTGACTCGACTGTGCTGGGAGACATGAAATTTTTAAAAGTACATTCATTGTATTTTACACTACTCACATACGCACAGCACTTATTTATCAAAGATCCTCATCTTCAATTATTTATATTGTAGAAAACTAAAAAAAATTAACCCTTTTTTGGAAATTTAACCCTTTTGAGGCAATATTAAATTTTGAAATTATTATTTTAAAATTACTTTCTCCTAATCTCCATACCAGAGGTTGGCAACCTTTTAGCTGTGGCGTGCCTTACCAATATGATTCAGAGTGCCACGCAAGACATTTTTGAAACGATTCGATTCCCGTGGTAATGCATGCAGAATTGGAGAATAGAGGTCAATAATATAGATTTACTGTTTGATTACATATAAATTTTGCATCATTTTAAGATATTTCTTAACATAAAAATAAAGAGCATAAAATATAATTATTTCTACAACAAAAATAAAAAGTTAAAATTGTATATATATTATTTATTTGTTTAAATATATTTATTAATACAAGAAATAGACAACATATATAATATAAGTATTTTCCTCCATTAAAGTTAAATAATATAAATAAAATTTTTTATGCTTTCTCTGCAGATTTTTTCGTAATTCCAGAAATATCCATAATTCTGAAGATGTTTGTCAAGTAAGATCCATTATAAATTTATAAACTTCCATCCACTCAAAAAATGACAAATTTGCATGCCACTGAGAGTTGCACCGTGTGCCATTGCACCCCTGCTCCATACCATAGAGATCATCTTTTCCGCAAAGATAGATTCCGATTTAGGTATTTAAGCCTTTGGTGAAAAACTGATTCTACGAATTCAATTAGTACATATTTAACTCGTTTGAAATCGTTGCATAATTTATAAGCACTATACACTTGTAAATATAATCAAAAAATAAATAAATTTATTTATGGTAACCTTCAAATTCTTTAAAAAAAAATTGCATTTTTTAAAATTTTATTCTTTTAGATTAAACAGTATTTGCAATGTCATTATATCTCTGTTTTGATTTTCCTTATTCCTTATCTTCATGTGTGCCAAAATAACTATATCTGCGTTTCATCTCTTATCTTTTACTAAATTCTCCTTTGAATATCTTATTTGATTTTGGGTGTATCTGTGTACTTTATTGATGAAAATTTTTTATATATGTATTCCATTTTCTTGTGTGTTATCGTCTCTGAAGGGAAAGTCTGTATTATTTGAATAATAATAATAATAATAATAATAAGAGATTCTTAAAAGGTTGAAAGTACTGCTTGGTAAAGGTTAAAAAAACAACGATGTAGGCATGAGACATTACAAAAGTCGTTAACAAAAGAAAACAAGTTATTCCAATTATTAACAATAATATAAATATAAATAACTCCTACAGTTCATGAAAAGGATTTCAAAATTTTTTAAACTTTACGTTTTAAAAGTCACATGAAGGTTTTTTCATTTTTTTGCACGTTCTTAAGTCTAATAAGAATTTTAAGAATAAGAATTAAGCTTAATAAGAATTAAACCTAATAAGAATTAAGCTTAATGAGAATTAAGCCTAATAAGAATTGAGCTTAATAAGAATTAAGCCTAATAAGAATTAAGCTTAATAAGAATTATCTTTACAAGAATTAGAATTAAACCGAATAATAATTTTAAGAATAAGAATTAAGCCTGATAAGAAATTTATATAAGAATAAGAATTAAACCTAATAAGAATTCTGATTTTAGAAGACTGAAGAAGAAAATTTTTTATGACTTTTAATCTTGAATAATACACAAAATATTTGGAAAAAAAATAATTTTTTAATATAAAGTTACTAGTTATCATGGAAATATTTAAAAGATGTGTAATGTGTGTATATGTGAATGTACTCAAATAAAATAATTAGTCTTAGAATATCGAGACTTCTCATACAACCAAATGCACCCAAATGTTTTTAATCAAAATCTTTCAAAAGAAAATATGAATAATAAATTTCAGAAAATTGGTTTCTTTGATCATTTAACATGATTTCGAATTCAAATATGTAAAATGTTGAATTTAATTTTATGTGACATAATAAGCATAGAACATTTTATAATTTAAACTCGCTAACGATGGAAAACCAAATATTAAACTTATTTTGTTCTAAATTTTTCAACGGGGAATGACAAACTGGTTTTAATTAAGTGTATGTTAATGTTCAAATTATATATACTGCGTTTTCTCTTCTAAACTCACCAAGAAGGTAAAGTATTTTAGAGGATTAGTATCAAAGAACTATGAGAAAAATGGCTGTCTCATGTTGCTTTAAAATTCTATGTAATTTTGTCCTATTTTCAACCTTTCCTCGAATATATTAATATTCAAATTAAAACAATAAATCAGTCTGTAAGGTAAATGATGTGTATAGTTTATAATAAAAAATTTTTAAGCGAAAGAATTCAGAGAAGTTTTAATTCTAAAATAAAACTCTCTGAAGTCTTCTCACACTCAAGTTTAGCATTTGAACAAATCATTTTTTATTTTACCAGATTTGTCTCAATGTTTCATGTTAAAGAATAGAACAAGATATCAATCATTAGCATGGCCAAGTAATTTTAGCGCGATTTTCACATGTTGTATTTTGCAATAATGCAACTAATGAACTAAATTTAAAAAGTAAAATCAGAGCCTTTTATACTTGTTTTCTGAATTTTTTTTGTGAAGATTTCCTCATTTTTGAGAAGATTTCCTCCAAAATGCAGGTAGATTTTTTAAAAAAATCTTTTTGCAAACAATAAATTTACTAGGTATAATTTGAGAAAATTTTGTTATAAACTAGCGAAATTCGGGAAAATTTGTAGGAAAATTCGGGAAAACTATGGGAAAATTCAAATATGATTCGGCTCATCTAGGGCACAAATGCCGAAAACCAGAGGTCAATGGGTTGCTTATTGGCTTGAAAAAAGGTACGACAAAATATGGAACGAAAACGAAGACGGAATTTGCATCCTAATAGCGCTTTTGTTCCATTACGTGAAAAACGCGCTAAAAAGGAATATCCAGTATGTTTTTTTCAAGACTTATAAATACTAGGTGACTATATTTTATTTAATTAAAAAAGGTTAATTATTCTGAAAATGTTTAAATGTTAGGAATGTAATTTAATCAATTAAAAAAGTTGCTTTTTTTTTGGAAACTTAAAACCAGTTGTTTATTTTGTTACACAAGAAGTTAGATATATAATTAGTGTCGATCAGTTATATTATTTGAATCTTTTTAATTGACAGATAGTTATCCATGTCGCTTTCGATTTTTCTCGTCACTTTACCGATTAATAAATTGCAATTCAGTTCCTTCAACTTATCGGCTTCATTTCCTCCTCAGTTTTATTTACCTTCCCATCAAATTATATTTACTTTTCTTATTTGTAAAACACTTGTGGAATACATTTACTTTTAAGCGAACACGGGAAATGTTTCACGGTGACAGTTAAGCCATCATTTCTAGATTTTAGTTTCCTGCATTCTTTGCATCTAAGGGGGAAAAAATTGTTATTTTTTTCCGTTTTCTATTTACTCAGAGATTAAAACAAAAGTATCACCTTTCATAGCCTAGATGAGAACCAAGGATGAAGTTTCGCTTGTTGCTTTACACCTACGTGTTTTCGTGTTCGTAATATTTTTGTTGATTGAAGGTCGCCATTTCGTGAGCAAAAAAAAAAAAAAAAAAAAAAAAAAAAAAATGTCATTTCCCTTCCTTTTAAACGATATTTTTTCAAAACTTGAAAAGAAGCTCTTTGTTCATGTTCTATTTTTTTTTTCTCTTTTCATGTTTTTTTAATCGATATTTTCATATTGCATCACATTTACATAAGCATGAAATAATTACTCTTTTATAGTATTACTTTTCATTGCATTTTAAAAATATGAAGTCAATGCTGGAAGTTGGAGATCACCAAGGCTAAGTACTCCATAAAACTTCTTAGGAGTATATATAAAACAATTTTGTAAATAATAGCGATAAGTCACAATTGAACAAAAAAAAAAAAAAAAAAGAGTTCTAAAAAAAGTAAGAAATTCTAAGTGTTACTAAGTAGTTACTTAAATGTTAGAGCAAGATGCTAAATATATTTTTAACACAATAAATTTGCTTAGAAAAATTTTCTGAAAGAAAAATCATTGTTATTTTTAGAAAATGCAATTGCTTGTTTTGAAATTTTTTTCAGAATGTGGCAGTTAAAATATTTATGTTAATACTGCATAAGATTTCATCGAAGTTGTTCAATAAATACCAAGAAGTTAAGCTTAACTGTAGTTTTAGGCCGGTTCAATTTGGAATTTCCTGTAGTTATTTTTATTTTTTAATTTAAGGCAGGTTTTTCTACTTTTCTCGAGCTTATTTGACCGCAAATTTTAGTTTCGGTGGTCTTAGCGATTTTAGAGTTCTTTCTGATTTGATACTACACAAGAAAACCTTTTGTTGTATTGTAAGTTTTATTTTATTTCATTCTTTCGTTTCTGATTTTGTAAGCCATTTCATTCGTAAAACATGTGTAACAGATGTTTTGAGAATTAAAAAATTAGCTATTTCCATATATTTCTGGTTCATTAACTACGAATTTGAGAAAGAAATGAAAAGAATAAAAAATGTTGTGTTATTTTTTTAATCACTTGTTTATTACTACTCAGTCACTAACTGTGAAAGCAGGAAGTAGATGTTGTTGCGAAATTACTTCGTTGTGAAATCATCTTGATTTAATTTATGGCTTATCTTTTTCACACTATACTTAAATGTTATTCTAGTATGGAATGACAAGATTGAGAATTTAATAAACGCCAGTAAAATGTTTTGTTTTATATAACTTTTGAGAAAAATCTAGATATATGGAATGTTTAAAAAATAACCAATACCCAAATTCAGTAAAATTAGTTTTACATAATTTTTTGAGCTTTTCTTGCAGTTTTCACACTTTCGAATCATAAAAATAAAATGTTTTAATGTTCATTTATAAAAATTGAACATTAAAACAATTTGTAGTTTATTTAAAAAACTTAGTTGATTTTTATAAAGAAGTGAAAAGGATCGTCTGCTATCAAACTTATAACAATTTGTGACATTCGAAATTTTATTGGCATCAATAATAATTATCATTGAGTAAAAAAGAAAAAGAGATGTGGAGAGTTCGAGAGAAAAATAATTAAATATTTATCTGGCTGGATGTGAAGAAATTATTTTTTGAGCAGTATAAACTGTTTTGTAACAATGAAAATGACAGACAAGAAGAACTGAATATTCCACTTTTTGCGTTATTATGTTATCAATATTGACGAAAGTGTTCAGCTTGTTTTATTATGATATTTCGCTCTGGTTGTTATAGTAACCAATGGTACACATAAAACTTGTAGCTTCAGGAACGAAGACATAAGCTTTCCGAGTTAAGCAATAACCTAATGGAACACTTTTTAGAAAAGAAAAAAAAAGAAAAATGAAATTCTTTTTATTTTTACTTTTGTCTGTATAAAGGGAATTGAATTACCATTTTTAGCGACAAGAAAATTCCCTTTTTTTAAGTGTTTTTTATTTGTCAGTTTCCTTTTGGTACTTAATTTTTTTTTTTTATCAAATATGGGTTATGAATTCTAAATAGATAACATGTATTTGCATAATCATATTCGGATATAGATCTGCATGTGATTATGCAAATATTTAACGATGTTTTGCTGGTAAGGTTAGTAAATACGTCTTTCTATTAAAAAGGGTTTTTTTTTCGGATGCAATCCGGATATAATGTGTTTTTTCCTGATAGTATCAATTTATTTTTACAGCTTCTTTTATCTTTTTTGATTCTTTTTGGAAAAGTAAAAATATTTTTCACGTGAGTAACTACTAAGAGATTAAAGGTACAATCTGAAGATAATATTGCAAAATGGGCTCAAATTGTTTAGGGAATAATTGTCTTTTAAAAAGAAGATACAGAGAAACATTTTTATAATGAGGCATTTTTAGTTGAAATTCAATTTTACTGCCACAATTTTCTGTTGATTCTCCTTATTTACTTCTTGAAGATGTTTTTTTTAATGATGTAGATGGATAATGTAAAATGTTCATGATTATTTACTTTATGTTGAACATTCGAGAATTGAACAAAATGTTATAAAAATTTATTTCAATAACAACATCAAAAAAAGAAAGAAAAGAAAAGAGAAAAATGTTGTTTAAAATAAATTTCTGATTATTTTGCAATTCGATTTTGAAATTTAAAAATTCAGTGTTGTGCGATTTATACAGAATACTAATACATATTTATATATCGAATTTATCAAGACCATGTAATCATATTAGGCGATAAAGCTTTATAACCTCAGAAAACTTGAAGAAAGGAGGGAATGAATTGAAAATCTTGATTGATTCGAACACTGAAACATTCTAATCGAAATATAAAAAGTTCAATGCTTAATTTACATTTCATATTTCATATGAATACAATGTATAGAGATTAAATTCTATAAAATTCCGAATTTTTAAACTTATTAATAATAACCCCTTTTGAAATAAACATTTTTTAAAAAAAATTGGCAGAAAAAATCCTATTTTTTTTTAAATTTTACTTTTTTACTTACTTTTAGAACTTTGTTTTGTCAAAAATAAAAAAAATACATAATCAATCAAAATTTTTAGAAGAATTTTGAATTTTTATCCACGTTGCAAATCAAGTCGAATGTAGCAACCTTGCTCGTATATTGACTTCTCTATTATCTTTCTTTTCGAATTATTATTTCGAAAAAAAAAATGTTTTTATCATTAAAAAAATTTTTTTTTATACTTTTCAACAATATAATAATAATAATATTTGTATTTATTTTTTAAAAAAAATTATTCGAAATATTTTTGTATGATATTTTTAGAAGCAAGGTGCATCACATAGTCCAGCATTGCAATTATTACACATACAACCGACTCTTCTTTTTACTTTGCTATATCTTTTAGCACACACAACGCAGTATCTTGTGGGGGCTTCTTTTTTTGGTGTTGGTGGACCAGAACTGAGAAAATGACATTCCATTAGTCATAGAATTCTAGATCTTTTTGTATTTACTCTAATAGGGTATAAGTCGTTCTACTAATTTCCTTCTGAAATCTAAAACAGTCCTTTTCTTTTCCATTTTTTATACAAAACATATGTGTCCCAAATGCCGATGTCTAGCAAATGAAAGAATATTTTTTTTATAATATTTATCTAAATTTATTATTAACTTTATCTTAATTTACCAAATCAGCAGTTAGTCTCTTGTGTGCAAACAGTTCTCGCTTATATTCGAGTGTAAAAATTACAGTAGTGTAAAATACGACCCCCTCGAATTATCTCGAGTGTGCACATTGGCCTGTTTACCACTCTCGAATTAGCTCGAGCGCTCACGTTAAGAGGTTAAATGGGGAAAATAAAAGTATATGAAAGTGTCTTTTATGCTTTTGAGCATGTTTTAATAATACAGAAATGGAAGAAAATTTAAATTTCAATATTAATATTAAATGGCAAAAAATTACACAGTAATAATAAATTCAATATTATATAATAGCACACGTTATACTTTTTCAAACAAAAAGGGATTTTGCTTGAAAAATCAAAAGATGCACATTTTTTTCGCTTCAGAAATTTACTGTACTGACTGACAGGAAAACAATTGATAAGATATTTGGAAGAGTATATGTAAAGAAAAGATATGTGACTCTGCTTTCAGGAAGTTCGTTCATTGCTTCAAATTTATGTTCATACCTAAATTTTCCCCAAAACTGTGTAAAAACAAAGCACTAACTTCTTGCGGACAAATAAAGGACTCGTAAATTTTCTTCTACGTTTTACACCAGTGCAGAAATTGTTTCTTGTGTTCTCTCCATAAAATTTAAAACTGAAAAAAGAAGGATTCAAGATTTTGTTTTGAAAACTTATGCTACCTAGTGCTACCCCTACCTTTGTTTGTTTACTGAATGTTAACTATATACCCTCTCCTGCTCAGGGACGTCTTAGGACTTCCTGAGGCCCCGAGCCCCTGCTCAAAAGTAGGCCCTGGACCCCTACTCAAATGCTCCACCTATGACCCTTAAAAGTAAACAATACATAGCATATGTTGTCAAACACTCGTTCAAACAATAACCCGAAACAAATAAATGTGCACAATTTACAACTGCACATACCAGCTCGACCGATTGCCGCCTTGTGACTGAATGAGTAATGCTGGTGTACAGGGACGTCTTAGGTATGGGCCCCCAGGGCCTCACCCTCGGTGGGGGCCTCGTTTTGTTCTCGACTCTGTCTTAATAGGGTCATGATCCGGATAATTTTAATAGTCAAATGTTATTTCCGCATATATTCTCCGAAAAGCAGGGAATTTCGAACTGCATGTCAGCTGGCAAGACGGAAAGACTGTATTATTATGGGATGATGTTGTCCATGTCTAGGCCTAGGCCTAATACCATAAGAAAATCAATCATTTTCTCGAATTGCAGCCATCAGCCGAACCGGTTTATGTCCAGGTTTTTGAGATCGTGCACATTTATTTGTTTCAAATCACCGTTTGAACGAGTATTTGACAATGCATGCTATGTCTATCTTTACAAATCTTAAGATTTCTCTGGGCCCAGGGCCTCAAAGAGTCTTAAGAAGTCCCTGCTGGTGTAGGGTGGTCAGTGGCGTAATGGAGGATATTAGGAACCCCTTCAAAGTCAGGTTTTAGGATTGGTAGGGCATAACATCATAAGCTTTGCCCTCTCCCCGCGATGCAGGGGTGTACGTTACACAGTGATGTAGCTAGGTATCCAAAGGCCCCGGTGCTAAAAAAAAGTGAGGACCCTATCTTGGTTGGATTTTATCAAGTAAGAAAGCAAAAATATGCGAATATTTTAAATATACAAAGCTACAATTTTTGTTTACTATCTTCTCTTTCTTGACATTGTTTGCTCTTAAGCACATCACTGGGTTTCTTTTTTTTATCCCTGATTTTTAAGTTTTATAATTTATGTAATATATTTCGTATGTGCTCGAGTCCTTACTGACGTTTAAAGGCAGGAGAAACAAAATGCTACGCTACAAAAAAAAGTCGTTGGAGAAACCCTGGCTATTTATATTTGGGAGAATCGAACTCGCCCACCAGAGGGCTTAGAGCTATAATAATGTCCACCGAGATTGACAGGAAATGATACAAGAAATATGCATGGACAAGAAAATACAATACAATATTATTATAATGGTTTTTTTCAAAAAAAACCTCTGAAAAAGAGCAGAGGAGTGGGGATAAAATGACATCAGTCTATAGCAGATACGAGAAGATTGCGAAGCATTGAAACTGGCTTATACTATGAATCATATTGTTACTTAAAATAGAATGTAACAAGGCAGGAATTGTCTCTTGAATAGGTTTTTTAAGATGTAATAATAGTATGCTAATATTTTGCTTGGAACTTTCAAGTAACAGTTTATAGAAAAAAGTGAAATTTTTAAAAAAATTTTTAAACTTTCTAAAAAGTTAAGTTCACAACAACGGAAAGAATTTAGGGGAATTCCCTACAAATTCTAAATTACTTTCAACTGAATTGACATGATTATAGTTATGTTTTTTTTTGCAACCTTTTATATCTATACCTTAAATTTGTAAGAAATTATCGCAAGTTCGGCTTGCTTTGTGGTTAGGGTCCGAAGACTCCCTCTAAGCATGAGGGCTCCGGTACAAGGCACTGCCTAGCCCATTGGTAGCTACGCCAATGGCGTTACACCATTGATGGCGGTAGGCCTAGGCCTGTAAGTGGACGATAGTTATCTCATGCAGCCAGTTGACCATATCGTCAGAAATTCCCAGTTTTTCCAAGATTACAAAATAACATTCGAATTATGATCTTTTTTAGGCTGAGTTGTGAACAAGACGAGGTCCTCATTGCGCCCCAGGTCAAGTTAGCCCATGCCTTAAGATGTCCCAGCTCCTGCTGGACTCAAAGGTTCCTTAACGTGCTGCATAATTTTGAATCACACAACACGACGGCGAATTCGACAGGCTATCGATATCGATATCGGCGGAGCTGGCGCTCCTTATGCCAAAGTAAGAAAGCAGAGACAGTAATTAGACTTTATTTATCGTTGGCATCCCACTTTGAAGTTGAACGTGGTGTAACGTTCTCGCCACACAGCTGTGAGTATGGTCATCACACGTGCATTCACACCTGGTTCCTTACAAATATTTCGTGGTTTGTCTTGGACATCGTCCTGGCAACCTTTGACACCACAAGGAACCCCCGATTCCGCGACTTACCGGATGCAACCCGAGGATGAAAGAAGCCACTGCGATGTTCCCGAACCCTAAAGAGGGCAAAGAGAGAAAAAGAGAGATGTAATGAAAACTTCACTAGGAACAGACGCCAAAACCCTACCCTCACAAAACAAAAGAACTGGACTTTAATATAATCTAATTACTAAATTAATAACTTCAATGTAAATCTGTAAATTATAGCAGTGACTTAATTAAACGTAACATTTTATTTAACTAATATCACGCTACCTTTATTTGTCTCAAACATCACAGCGGGGTTATTGGCGACGGATCTTATAATTTTAAACCTCGCCAATCAGGGACGCCACCTGAGCTGGCTTTCCACTCTCCAAATTTTTACACCCCACCAATGTCAGGACTTTGAGCTTTGACAAATTTAACGTGCATCGGGTGGTTCCTCAGGGGCACCAGAATTTGAACCCATGACTCGAGAACGCCAACCACTCGCCTAGTTCGTGACTATGATCGCAGTTATATCGTCGGTTGTTGTATTAAAAGGCGCTGATGCTCGTTAAACCTTTAAGGGTCCTAAGTCCTCGCGTTTGCATGTTTGTAGTGAAAATTAAGGGAATGAAGTGTCATCTCAGGTGTCGTTACTTAGTTGCTTTTTTTTTTAACATTTATAAACCCCGTGCACCACCGAACGTATAACACGGGGGTAAACAACACAGACAGAAGAAAGGATTACAACACAAACATCCATGCCTTCTCCGGGATTCGAACCCAGTCCCTGCGGCACCGCAGTCAGCTTCACTGACCTCTATACCGGATGGGCGGCTTCGTTACTTAGTTGTGACTCTAAACATCGAGGTTCGTTGCCTACAGCCTTAGTGTTGATTCTAAATGTAATTTTAACATAATATCAACCAATGATTTAAAATTGCTTCCAGATTATTTTTAAATATACTCCAATCCGATTAACTAAAAAAATTGTTCCAATATTCACATAAACCATGGTTATTATCTGAAAACCTTATTACACAAATTTTTACAACTTTCATATTCCTTAATTTCCGTTTTTTTTTTCATGATTATTTTTTAAATTATTGTGTTTTAATCTGATTGACTGTATTATAGTTTAGGAGTACAGAATGTTACAGTTTTAAGTCTTCTAAGTTGTGTCGCACCACACACACACACACACACAAAGTTTTACTCACAAGTGGTCAAGGTATCGGATCATGGCTGGTGTCATGAGTTCGAGCCCATTACCACTGAAGACCCGCCGTGTAGGGGAGCGATGTACGTTAAATCTGTCGAGAGCTCAAACGTCCTCCCATTGGTGTGGTAGTTAGGAGAGGGGTGTTAGCTCAGGTGTCGTCCTCGTCACTTGACCATGGTTCAAAATTACGAGGTCCGTCGCCAAAAGCCCTAGTGTAGTTTAAAAGTGCGACATTAATATTTATTCACTCACTCAATCCTTCCTTCCTCATTTAGAATAACAGAAAATCTTACGTTTTGAATCTGACGAATTTATTATAGATTCGAATGATGAAGTGATGTGGATGCTTGGAAAGGGAAGAAAGAACTATCATATCTTTGTGATATGATATGTTTATCTGGGTATTCTCTTCCGGGATCTGCAAAATGACATTAGAAGTTCATTTCATCACTAATTAATTTCACTGAAATTAATCATCATCAATTTTTTTCTTCAGGATCTCTCCTCATTACAATCCAATATATGTCTTAAAAATAATATTAATTCTTTTTTGTAAAGCCATAAAAATAATGTTGACGTATTGAAACACGCCACTTATATGTAGTTTTCCCGCAGCAACACTCTCCTTGCCGGAAAATTGAGTTTTACAGGCAAAGCTCACTTCCACGTTGAACTTGACAAATGAGATTATGGCAACCCTCTCTTTATATGTGATCAGGGTCCCCAGATAACCACCTTTGCGACAAATTTGGAGGAAAATATGATATCGTCACGAACCATTGAGAAGACTCCAGGATTGATCCTTCTAGATATTACCATGAGGCTATGTAAAAGACCTTTGAAACATTGGTCGAGTCAGTTCAAAAGAGTTCAGTAGTGTGCATTGACTACGGTAACAGAGAGAAACTTTATTTGACTGAGTTTTCTGCTAGCGGAACTATTTAGAGAGCCGTTTTTGGAACTTGCTTATAACGAGTGCAATTTGCACTATTGTAAAGCATCTGTTACAATGTTTTTTTGTGTTTTTTTTTGTATATATGTCGATTTGTTTTAGGGTAGTCAATGGAGTGTCGGCTGTCCCCCCTCCCCCATTCAAATTTGCAACAGTTTGCTGATATCAGAATTTATCTCAGTAAAAAAAAAAATCAGAGTCGCTCTTTCACCAAGTTCCTAGATTCTGATTATTGAAGAGAAGTGGAAAGAAATGGATACCTTTTGAAAGATCTTTACACCTGAAACCTATCGATAATGGGGGAAAAATACGATATCTGGTGGTGTTTTTGATACATAATTTCAAATTATAAATCGAATTATATATAGATGATTTAAAGATTAATGTTAAAAGCCGCTACTGAAAACAAATAGACCATAAAACAATAAATAAAAATTCAGGTTGTTAAAATTCGTTTCCATTAAAATGGTACAAAAATAATTTCTACGTCAATAAGTATCGAATTTGTTAAAGATTTATATTATCTACCATTTTCACACACATTTGATCTGGAATGTGTTGCAATATGCTTTGATTACTTTTGTACCTTTCAAGTATTTTGCTTAATTTATTAATAACCGTCATCATAATAATTGCTTTTCAATAATTAAATACGCAATTAATGTATAGTGAGCATGCAAATAATTTTTGATTGCGGGTAATGTATTATTTATTTCAACCGCTATAAATATAAATTGGTTGATAATAATCCTTCACACTTATTAATTAATAATTCTTGGTGATGGCCTGTATATTAATTTATTTATTAAATAAGATTGTCTCTTGAAAAAGAAAATGCATTAATGAATTCTTCCATGTTTAATATTTTTGAAAGAGAAAATCATGCCCGAATTGTAAAAGTTTTTATTAAAAATGAAGAATTTTATTATTTTAGTTTTGTTTTGTCAGTAAATTTTTTAACAAAAATACCCATGTTTCCTACTTGATAAATACTTTTATAATTTATTTTTTCATCATCGTTAATCAAAACATTTGTATGACTTTCTGTCTCAGATGTTGTTTAGGAGTCCAATAAATGCTGGATTTGTAAAAATTAATCAGAGATTTCGTCAGATTTTAAATTACGATTTACAGTATATTTTATAAAGGAGTATAGGAATTCAACTTGAAAAAACAACAACAAAAAACAGCTCTTTGGAATATTTTCATAAAATATATTGACAAATATTAAATTAGTCAAATAAAGTTATGCGTAAAAGAAATTCTTGAAAAAAAAGTACATTCGTAAAATTTTATTTGGTAAGCTAATAATTAACTGTTATCAATTGAAATTAATTCCAAAAGTAAGAATGTTAAAATAGTAGCAATAATAATAATAAAAAAAATTTGCGATTTATTTTTTTTATTTATGTAAAATTTTTATAAAACAAACATTTTTTAATACTTTGTTTTTCTTTTGAGTTTTCTTAGAGTGTGGATACAAATTATTCTCTTTTCATGTAATTCATTTTTTTCTCATTTTCGTTGTTTTCTTTAAAATGATTTTTGTCATTCTCTCCTATAAATCATCTAATTTATTTATAGCACTTTTTTATGGTCTACTATCTAGAAAGAATTTCACATTGACATTATGTTTTATTTCCATAACAAACAAAAAATATTCTAAAGTTTCTTCTTCTTTTTTTTTTAAAACCAAGAAAGGATTATCCAACAAAATGCTTTCGAATACGAATAAAAATACTTTTATTAATAAGACATTTTCTTTGAATTAAATAACGCTATATTTTTAATCAACCAAATTTCTATTCAGAGAATAAGATGTGGAACATGAAAAAAAAAATGTTAATCTCTTACATTTTACACTTAAATTATGCCGTGGTGTGTTTCAAAATCTGACATTTCAATAAACATGTTTTGCCCCTTTAAAAGTAGGATGAATTGTATTTAATATTTCTACCCTTACACTCGTCGAAATCATTTAAAAAATGTCACTATTTAATTAATATTGTACTGTTATTTCATCACTGTATTAAATCTAGTGAAAATTGACAACTACAAAACCCATCATTATATTAAAGTAATTTCCATCTCATATCTACAAAGTATAATAACGGCAATATAATTTAAAAATAAATATTTAATAATTGTAGCATCATTTCAGAAAATTATTATGTTCCCATTAAAATTCAGTGTCTACTCTCCCAAAATTCGACGATTAAAGATTGTCTTTATTCCCATTGAAACCTTTTGCAGAATTCTTTACAACGAAGTTGTAAAATGTCTCTGAGCTTCTTTTTTTATCTCAAAAGAATCTATCAACCACAATACTTTACTCTCCTTTTTTTTCAAATAACTACTACATAATGCAGTCCTTGAGATGAATTTTACCGTTTACGTCGAAAATGTTCTGAGAGTACGGGATCTGCAATTCTAAAAACCAAAAAACGTCGCGTCCTAACCATCTGCAGTGCGGTCACATCTGTCTTCGCGGTAGTGTGACTTCACAAAACGCGCCTTTTCGAATTTCGGTCTCTTTTTCCCCCCCTCTTCCACGCATTTGGAATCGGCGTAGGGCCCGCTCTGTGTCAGCGGTACGCAGTGCAGTCGGTCACGTGCAGATAAGGAAGCGCCATTGCAGCTGCCTAGTTGCCTTGGAAACGGCGCAATGACGTCACCTGGCCACACTTTTCCCTCTGTTCTGCTTCAAATACATCAGGCCAGTAAAAGTTGAAACAATGCGCATGCTCATTGGTTTCGGAATTTGTTCTGCAATAAAGTCAAATTTTAGAGATTAAAATTTATGCGAAAACTTAATCTCTGTCAGCGCATGTTCTTACAAAATGAAAAAAAAAAAATACTATTCAAATTCCTGTATTGCAGTGAGCATTTAAATGCGCCGCTAGAATTTTCCGATGCATGAAAATTTAGAATGCTGTCATAATATTTAAAACAAATTCAAAAATTTCGGAGGAATATCTTCGATTCACAAAAAATAATGAAACTGAGGGATGCAGTAAATTTTTTTGGCTATATTTTAAATATCGGTTTAAAATTCTTTTAAATTGTTTTTTTAAAATTATTAATTTGTTAAAAAAATAATAAATTTTTTTTTAGAAAAATGCTTGAAATAAAAAAAAGAGTATGTTAAAAAGTGCGACTTTTGAAGAACAAATTGACATTTAGTGCATTTATATTTTCTATAGTTGCATAAAGTTTAAGAATAATGCAGCCATGTTTATAGCATTTAATTCGGGAAAAAGTAAAAAAAAAATTTACTTTTCAAAAATAAATACTTTTTAAGTGATAATTGATTGGAAATTATATAAAAATATATAAACATATGCATCAATTTCCTTAAATTAAATTCCTCTGACAGTCAACTTATTCTGTTTCGCCACTTTCAAAACGACGTTTTACTCGCGACGAGCTTCTTTCTTTTAATTAAATGTCAGAAATTAACCCAAATTTTATTACCAAATACGCTTTTAATACTTTCTAAAGTTTATTTGTAGCAAAAAACTTATTTTATGGAAATCATAACCACATATTCATAAAACTCAATTTTCCTATTTTAAAAAAAAATAGGCTAGAAGTTATTTTTCCTGATATATCACATTCAGACAAATAAATCTTAATTTAGGTTCTCCGTTTGTCTGCGCACACGCGCAGTAAGACAGTATTTACTGCCTTAATCCGTTCACCTTTTCCCTAAAGGCGCGCTCGCTTGCGATCCTAATTTGAGTGGTCGCGCTTTTTCCGAATATTAATTGCTATATCCACCCTGTTACAGTATTTGTCATTGGATGAAAATGCATTACGTCATAGCTTTATTGTAATTTGATTGAATGACACATAAAAGCTTCATATGATATTAAACTAGCTTTAACCTTAGTGGTGATATATCGAACTGAGAATATCTATGTTTTTTTTAACCCTTTTAGCAATTTGTTTCAGATAAATGAAAACTTGTTGAACAAGTATATGTCGCGATTTTTCAGAAGGTTCTTGAATATCTTTCTGAGAAGAAAAAATTCTTTTTCTGTTTTGTGTTTTTGTTATTAATATGATAAGGGCAGTTATGAAAACATTGATATCGTTTTAAAATTGTCATCGGTGACATTTCAGATAAATTATTCTCCAGTAAAATCTGAATAACTTTCGAAAGAATCAGGGCATGGTACGAAAAATTCAAAATATTAGATTAGTAGGAGAAAAAATTATGATTCAATGCAAAAAAGAAAAGGAAAGAAAAACATATAAAAAAACTGTAATAATTTAAATCAAACAAATGTTTTTGAAAGAATATTAAGCACTTTTTTAATATTCTTTCTCGACCATTTTGCATCGATTTTCCCAATGAGAATATTTTGGTTTTCAAATGATTGAGAGTTATATTGTTGCGCTATAAAGCTGTACGAAAGCTTTTTACGATGAACCTCGTAATTTTGAACCTTCGTCAAGTGACGAGGACGGCACCATAGCTGGCACCTTCCTCTGCTAATTACCCCACCGCAACAATGGGAGGACATTGTGCCTCGGCAGATGTGGTACCCTCTATACGGTGGGTCTTCAGTGACACTAGGCTAGAACTTATGACTCTTGGTATTCAAGAAAAATAAACGTCTGATTTCTATATATATATACATGAATAATGACATCTAAAAAATAAAATAGCACTTGAAATGTAATAAATTAAATAAATATAATATATAAATACTTTATTTTAGCAAATTTATTTAACAATAGTAAATCAGGGGAAGGAGTCAAATTGTCCGCGTTCATAACATTTTGCAATGAGTTTAAAATAGAAATAGTTATAATTTTGTTTTATTATTTTCTTATGACTCGCATTTTTTTATCAACACAATTTTAATTTACTTGGCAAATCCTTAGATCTTGCTATTTGTTATTTAATTATTTTTTAATTCTCATAAATGTATCGAGATTTTTTTTTTCGGTTTGCCTTTTTTTGATAAAATTATTAAAAGATACATCACAAATATGAGATTTTTTTTTTTCATTTTCATTTTAAAGAGAGTGAGTGAATATTAACATCCCATTATTTCGATAAACGAGGGTTTTGGCGATGGAAGATTAGATGTATCTTCTTAAATATATAAAATACAATCACTGTATTTAAAGAAACAAAAGTTCATTATCAACAATGTAATTAAAATTTATACATGTAACAGAGAGGGTAGTGTCTAGGGGTATGTTGAATGAAAGAGAGACGTTTAAGTTTTAAGAGATTTAATGACATCTACAGGTTGTTAAACCTGACTAGGCGCGAGCTGCTGGGACAAGGGTAAGTCTATATTCCTTCTCCCGCTTACATCCGGGGGATACAGAGAGTGTCGCTGGTGTCGCCTGAGCGTATACAACACTCGTCCATCCTGATTTGGTCAGTCTCCGACCAGGCTGGAAAATATGCAAGTAAAAATTATACAAATATTAACAACTGAAAAGAAAAAAAAATTTAAAAAAAAGATTAAACAAATTTTTAAAGTTCAAATTTTCTTGAGTATATAGAGGGAAAAAAATAAAGTCATTAGTTCTGGAAAGAAAAGACTTGGGATTATCCCATGGTTTCATCAGATCAGCAGATGTGGATGTCAAATTCGGGCCTTCTTGTCTTCCTATTTTCTTTACATTGTACCTGTCGTTTGGACGAACTTTCACGACTTCATATGGGCCAAAATATTTTGGTCGCAATTTCACACCTACTCCAAACTGGGTTTTCTTGATTGCAATTCTGTCACCTTCTTTGTATTTTCTTGCTTCTTTGCGATGTTTATTGTAGTGTAGTCTACTTTGTTCTTGTAATTTCAGGATATTGGATTTGGCATCTTCTCTCATTTGTTGTTTATTCTGTAAAGATAATTGAAAATTTTCTTCCTCGAGAATGGCTTTGATTTTGATGTCATCTTTATTTTTCATTTTGACGCCTGTTAAAAGTTCAAATGGTGTATATTTGGTGGCTATGGAAACAGTGGTGTTAATTATTCGTTGAACTGATGATACGTGTTTATACCATTTATTGGGATCTTCAGGTGAAACCTTTGTTAGGACTGGTATTAAAGTTGCATGAATTTTTTCTACCTGACCGTTCCCACGTGGTACCCCTGTTGTGATTGAAATAAACTCGATATCTTCATCCTGACAAAATTTCTGAAATTCTGTAGAAGTGAATGCTGTTCCTTTGTCTGAAATTATTCGTCTGGGACTTCCAAAGGTTACTTGTTGTAATTTTAATTTGTCTAAAGCATCGTTAGCTGAAGGAGACTTTACAGGATAAATCCACAAAAATTTGGTGAAAGCGTCGATGACAGTAAATATATATTTGTAATTTTTGTTGGTACTTGGGAGTGGACCGAAAAAGTCAATATGGTAGGTATCAAGCGGAATATCGCCTTTTGGTATGGGATGTAGAAATCCTTCTCGTTTGCCAAATTTTTTGGATGAAAGAATGCAAGGAATACAATTTGCAATAACATTTTGTACAGTCTTACGCATATTTGGGAAAAAGAATTGTTGTTTGACTAAATTTTCAGTTTTGTTGATGCCGAAATGTCCTTTAGAATGTTCAAGTTGTACGATTTGTTTTTGCATTTCAAGTGGAACGACTAGAAGTTCTTGGTCGTTGACAATTTTGTACAGCACATCGTTTTTTAATGTATAATCAGAGGCTAAAGATGATTGTAATAGTTGTTTAATACTGGATGTAAACTCATCATTAATTTGTGCTTTTTTAATTTTTTGTGTTGTCTCGTTGTATTGTATGAGCATGACTGGATAACGACTGAGCGCGTCAGCATGTTGCATTTGTTTACCTGGCCTGTGAAGTATTTCGTAATCGAAGTCTTCTAAAAAGAGAGCCCATCGTGCTATTCTAGGTGGTAAATTTTTCTTTGACATAGTTTTTTGAAATGCTTGGCAATCTGTGATTATTTGAAATTTTGTGCCGACGAGGTAGTGTCGAAATTTTTTTAATGCTGTAACTATCGCTAAGACCTCTAGCTCGTAGCTGGAGTATTTCTCTTCTTGAGGAGAAGTTTTACGACTCATATAGTGTATTGGATGAAAGTTCTGATTTGAGTCCATTTGTAGAAGTATAGCGCCAAACCCTTTCGCACTGGCATCGCAGTGTATTTGTAATGGAGCGTTTTGCTGATAAAGATGTAATACAGGTTCCAGAGACAAAATTTGCTTCAAAGAGAGAAAAGCTTGTTTTTGTATAGGAATTTGAATGGAACTTTGTTTCGTAAAAGATCGCTTAAATGTCGTGCGATTGATGCATAGTCCTTAATAAATTTTCTAAAATAGCCTGTTAGTCCTAAAAATGATTGTACATGCCGAGTGTTTTTAGGTGTTTGGAAATTCATGACTGCATTTGTTTTAGCTGTTGAAGGACGAATAGTACCTTCTTCAATAACATGGCCAAGAAAAGTTAATTTCCGCTGAAGAAAGTTACACTTTTTAAAGTTAAACTCTAAACCATAAATAGCAGCAACATCAAATACTTTTTTAAGCTTTGCAATCCCTTCACATTCAGAATTTTCCGGAATTAAAATGTCGTCCATGTATATAATAACAGTGTTGTCTTTTAAGAGATCTTTAAACACAATTTGAATGTATTTTTGAAATAGTGAGGGAGAATTACACAAACCAAAAGGAACTCTATTAAATTGGTATTGACCATTATGTGTTATGAAACTGGTGTATTTACGGCTATCAGGATCAATTTTGATGTGAAAAAAACTGTTTTTTAAATCCAGATTTGAAAAGAGTATCGCTCCATGCAGTTGATCAAAAATGTCTCCAATGAGAGGTAGTGGAAATCTTTGTTTAATTGTTTTAGAATTAAGAGCACGAAAATCAACACAGAGTCTGGTTGACTGGTCTTTTTTCTTGACAAGAACTAAAGGTGCGGCAAAATTAGTTGAACTTGGGGAAATTATTCCATCAGACAGCCATTGGTCAATTTGGTTTTCGACGATATTTTTTTCCGCTTGACTTAATCTTCTAGGACGTAACGCGATGGGTGTGTCATCAGAAAGGATAATTTGCATCTGTAAGTTTGTATCTTTAATTTTATTTGGATTGTAAGATTGGATAAGGTTTTCAACTTCGCGACGCGTATCAACGTTCAAAATATGCGATAAATCTACTTGAGGATAAATTACATTTAAATTTGATAAATAACAATCCTCATTTTGAAAATTCAAAATATTGCATAATCAAATTATAGAAAGTTATGAAAAAAAAAGGTAAAAATGTGGCTGTTTTTATAAATATTTTTTAAGTTATTGAGAACTCGAAAAGCGAAATTTTAATGAAAAAAATAATTTTTGGATCAAAATGAAGCTTAAATATTCAGGGACGTATATATATATATATATATATTTGTTCCCTTTACGGTAAAAATATCGATTCAAAATGATTTTTTTTTTGTGGTCGGGTTTCAGTACAAAACTTAATGAACACTTTCATTCTCGAAAATTCGATTTAGCACTGATTGAAAATGTATTGTTTCTGCTGTGAAAACGTACGTGCGTGTTAAATTTAATTATATTGAAAGAAATATGCAAAATTATAATATTGAAACACGAGACGCATCTCTACTGGTCATTGCGTCACCTAATGGCCCAACAGCCACGAGGGGGAGCTGGCTAAGAAGATAATATTGAAACACGCCAGGTGTGTTGTTTTCCCTGCAGCGATACTCTCATTGTAGGAAATTGAATTTTACAGACAAAATTCGCTTCCCAGCATGAATTGGAAAAATAAGATTCTGGCAACCATGAAAGATGTGACAGGATTACCAGATTAGCGACTTTATCACCTTTTCGACAAACTTGGCTAAAAAATATGTAATTGCCAAGGAATCAGCAAAGAGGCTCCAGGATCGATCCTTCTAGAAATTTCCCTGCAGCTATATA
The DNA here is from genome assembly GCA_019973975.1 of Trichonephila clavata. NCBI lineage: Eukaryota > Metazoa > Arthropoda > Arachnida > Araneae > Nephilidae > Trichonephila > Trichonephila clavata. The sequence continues at coordinate 98,141 of BMAO01009377.1, forward strand.
AAACAAAAAGAGCTGACTAGACCATTGAAATAAAGGTCGAGCCTGTTCAAAAGAGAGCTTAGTCACGATCAGAATCTGCTTGTGCGTTGAGTGCAATAACAAAGAGAGACTACCCATCTGAGTTTCTTCTAGTGGAACAGCTCTTGAATTACAGTTATATTTACGTCGCACTGTAAGCCTGCACGAGGGCTATTGGTGACGGACCTCGTAATTTTGAGCCATATTCAAGAAACGAGGATGACACCTGAGTTAGCACCCCCTTTCCTAACTTCCACGCCCCACGAACGGGATATAAATTTGGCTTTTTAGATATTTGCATGATCGTTTGATTTAGTCAATATTCTTATTCAATAATTTCATCTCAAATAATTACTCAATTTAAGTTAACAAAACAACTTTAATAATCTATAAATTACCAATTGTTAAATTGGTTCGGAGCTGGTTATAGCGCCAGCCACTCGCTTCAAAGGGGTTCATACATCTTGTAAACAAAACACTTTTTTTATAAAAACAAGGGGGGGGGGAGGGTTACAAGAATTTTCTGGCATGAATAATCATCGTCAAGGGGTCGATGAACTGTGGTTTTAGCACGGGAGAACGTTTAAGCCTCGACACATTTATCGTGCATCGCCCTTCGCTGCACGGTGAGACTTCGACGGGGCTAGACTCGAACTCATGGCATGCCAGCCACGAGCCCGTTACCTTGACCATTAGGCTACTCACTTCTGTAATGTTGTAAAGCTTATTTATAACGAGTGCGTTTTACGCTATTGTAAATGATCATTTATAATTTTTCTGCTTGTAAATACGTCGATTTGTCTTCATGTATTCATCCATTTGTACTCGTCCAATAATAAATCTGTTTTTGTTCAAACAATTGTAGTTATCGCCGTGCTTCAAATTGTGTGAATGCATATATATACACAGTGGCGTAATCGAGAATTTTAGCCCCCCTGCAAAGACAGGTTTGAGGCCCCAGGCCAGATCTTACTAAGGCTACGTACTTGGTGTCAGTCAGGCTTTGAGCCCCCTGGAATCCTAGGCCCATCCCCACGATGCGGGAGTTGCGAGGGTGCACGTTACGCCACTGTATATACACACACAGTTGAACCTCTATTAAACTAAAACTCTAAATCCCGAAAAAACGTTTATTATGTGGGAAATTCGTTAAATATAGAGATTCATTTTCAATATATTTTATGTGCTTGGCTCCAGGAAAAAGTTCGTGAAGAGGAGATATTTGCAAAATAGAGGTTGGAAATATGGAGGTCCAACTGTATATGCACACACACAAACGCATAATACTTAACCGTTTGAAAAAGAGGTACAAACACACACATACATACACATGATTTTTTTTCTAATTATGATAGAAGTTCTTTTAAGATATTTGGAAACATTCTTCATTGCACGCAGAGTGTATTTATAAAAAGCAAACATTTAGGGGATTTTGTGTTTCAGAAGTATAATAAAAAATAGTGTATAAACTTTAAAATTGAAAATTAAAATAAAATACTTCCATTTTAGCGCTTTGTTAAGTATTATGTCTAGTTATACACAATTTAAAAAAAAAATGCACCTTTTTTTGGAACATTTCGAACAAAAAAGTTGACCGCTTAAGGGGTTAAATTTAGTGATTCAGTGATTTGATTTTATAAAAATGTAAGCTCATCAAGAAATACTATTGACAGCAGAATTGACGATATTGCTAAAATTGACATTAATCAACAACTAAAATCAATAATTTTAGCATCTGAAACTTATTCTATAGCGAGTGACGAAGGCACAGACGTTCAAGATATAGCTGTGCTAGCTGCTTTTATTCGCGGATGCAATGCATACTTCAAATTAAGTGAAGGACTTCTGGGGATAATTCCAATGCAAAATGCAACTACTCGGACTGATATTTTTAAAGCAATAATGTGTGTTCTGAATATAAATATAATTTTTCATTGCAAAAACTAGTTTCTTAGATGAGGCTCCAGCTGTGGCTGGTGTTATTGAAGGAAAGATTCACAGAGAAAGATAATAATTCTCTTCAACCCTTTCAACAAACAATATGCTCCAAAATTCTAAATATCTGGCATGTCTTATGAAATCTTACTGAAAAACTGCAAATTATATTAACATAAGTGTACTTATTCAAATAAATTTCTAGATGTAGAAAGTGAATTCACCGATCCACCTTATTAGGCAGAGTTCGATGGCTTTCTACTTTTAAGCCTTTGAAGCGATTCTTTCAATGGACGTAAATAATATGATGTCATAGTCACATGAAAAATGCCATTGCGTGTTTCTAGCCAATCAGAGCATAAATTCCTGTGCCGTCATAGTCACATAATAAATGCAATCAAGTGTTTCTCGACAATCAGGAAATTCACTGTTGCCAACTTTCTTTTTAAAAGGTACACACGTTTGTCAACAATAATAATGCACGTAAATAAACAAAAAAAAAAATTAAACGCATAATAAAATGCTCGTATAATGTCATAATTACTGTACGTCATAATTAATACGTATAATATTACAATTTATTTTTTAATATCAGAAAAATGTTTTGAAGAGTGTTTTAACTTGTGATGGTTCTATCCGCGCTCCTTATACTAATAATCCTCTTGGGGAATTTCTGTCTTTAAAAATTATTTTATTATAATAAAAAATTCTTTGAAGAAGAGTGAATATGTAAATTAAGACTACTATATATAGTCTAGGCTTTCAGGTTAGATAGGAGAGAAAGTATAGACTGCTAGCAGAGCAGAGATTAATCAAATTGAAAGTGAATCGCAGATATTTAATATTTTATAGTTGAATTACTTAAGGTGACGAATTGTCAGTTGAGATTAAATCCAGATTATATAACTAAGAAGTCAAAGTGATCGCCTTGAGTAAGTGTGTTCAGTATTGCAGTTTTCTCATATCTCGTTTATTGTCTGCATAATGATTAATTAGGGACATCTCTTAGATTGGATCGATTGAATTTGTGTGGTGATTAATATTGTGAATAAATTAGATTGCTTTGTTAAATTATGGCTAGTGTACCTTCCAATCCTCCTACACCTTTAGGCGCGCAAGTAAGACCATTACAAAATGATATTTGCGAAATTATCAAATTTCATATTTTATCTGAATTTTACAAGTAGAACTACATGCACAAGTACAAGCAGAACAACGACATTAAAACTGTGAGTAATATCAGTTTTGAAATAAATGAAGAACACGTGACTACTTTTATCATGTAACCGATATGAATTTATTGTGATCCAAAAATTATGAATGTCTAACATTAAAAGACGACCAATGGATAAAAGATCTGGATTTTGCTGTTTGCACTCTAAAAATCAACTATTTTAACTAATTCTCCAAGGCAAACAACGCGTGATTACCATTCTGTTTGACAACATCAGCTTTTTCAAAGAGCAATTACTACACTGGCAAAAAATAAATCTAAAAAGAAAATGTATCTCACTTTGAATCTTGCTATTCATCATTACAAAATTCGCTACGGTTGTAGTTTTTGGAATATGTTAACCTAATTAAGGTATCCGACTACCCTAAAATTGTGAATTTTGCTAAAAATTTTTTTATGATTTATTTTATAGACCATCAATTAGCTTTATAACAATACCAAGTTTATTATTTTCTGTTCATTAGAACAAAAACTATAAGTGTTTTGGTAAAAGCAGATCTCACTACTTTAAGCAAGATGTCATACTTTAAAACGCGTTTTACTCGAAATGTGTGTTTTTTTTAAAATGCTCTAACGAGGACAGCGGATGACTCAAAAAGTTTTAAAAAGAATGAACTGAAATTTTTTTGTGTATGTACTGCTGTACATTAGTAGAAGTGTTTTAACCTTCAGATGCTTCAATCACTGTTTTATTACAAAATTTACAGTCCCTTATGTGAATATAATCACTGTTTTTTAAGCAATTTCATATAATAAAGTGCTCTAGTTTTTGTAAAAAATAAAATATCTCTTATCCTAAAAGTCATTTCAAAAATGAATAACATAGCAACACATCGGAATTGAAAATTTACTTATAAACTTTTGGTACAGTGGGCCGCGTTTATGTTATTTTTTTTGTCATTTTTTACCCATTTTTTCTCATTTTAATAATGATAATTTCTTTTTCTCTTCTTAGTTTTAGCATATTTTCTAAAAAATATTCTAAACAAATCTAAAAACAACAACAACAAAAAATCCTCATATCTCCATTTTTTTTTAAAAAAAAGTTGTCGAAAATGGTCAGATACCTTAAATTGTTAAAAATTGAATTATAAAATAGATTTCAGGGCTGAAAAAAAAATGTGAAAATCAATTTCAGTTATTTATTTCACCTCTGTCCACTGATGTTGAGACTATTGGCGAAAATTTACAACTGAAACTTTCACAAATTCATTGCGATTCCATATGAAGACAAGAATGTATAGATGTTCGGATTTTACAGTTCTATAATTATATATAAACAATTTTCTAATGCGTTATTAACAATTAAAAATAATTTATCTATGTTCGATAGCATAGTTATTTCTGCGAACAGCTATTTTCCACTATAAAATATAGTAATATTGTGGAAATATAAGTATTTACAGGCAAGCTTTATTATCCTGTATGCACTCATGTATTTATAATAAAAGCTATACTCCATCTTTATATCCTTATTTTTTGCGGTCAGTGATTTAATATATAGCACTTAATATGGACCTTGGGGTTGACGAATTTTATGTGCCTAGTGTAGTGGAACAATACAGCATTATTTCATTATTTTAAATCTGTTTAAATCTAAAAACTCTGAAAGGTAGTCAAACAGATCTCCTCCTCTTCTCTTCTCTGTGGTTATTATGTTAATAACTAGTGTTGATAACCAATTAGATTCAACAAAATCCAATGGAAACACGTATATTGTGTTCCGATTTGAAATAGCTGTTGAGTCGTGGTTTTTTGACATGATAGATTTGATTAGACTAGCCGTCAACTAGCCGTAGTCTTTCTATTAAAATATTTCTTGATGTAATATGTCTGAGTATTGTTATTGATATCTAAATCCTAGCATTAAGTTTTCGATTGTATTAAAAAAAGCATTCTTACAGCGTTTGCCTCTTAATGTAAAAAATGCAGGACTTAGATATCTAAAACTGGTGTGTTCTTTTATGCATCCCTAACCCCACCTCCCTCGATTTCCTTAAAACCCGTTTTTAGCGGATCTCTACGAAGCATGCTTACCAAATTTCAAGTCTGTAAGTCCAATAGCTCAAAAACGGGTTTTTTATACCTATACACCCTCGTAACTTCTCTCAAGTGAGTGAGTGAGTGAATATTAACGTCACACTTTTCAGCTACACGAGGGCTTTTGAGGACGGTCCGCGTAATTTTGAACCATGGTCAAGTGACGCGGACGACACCTGAGCTGGAACCCCCCTCTCCTAACTACCATACCACACCAACGGGAGGACATTTGAGCTCTCGACAGATTTTACGTGCATCGCTCCCCTACAAGGCGGGTCTTCAGTGGTACTGGGATCGAACTCAGGCAACGGCCCTCTAACCCCTTACAAAACCGTTAAGAGTCGATTTGCACAAAATCCGTTCTTAACGGATTTTTACTGAAAAAAAAAAAGAAACATGCTTACCGACATTTTAAGTCTGTAGGTCTAATAGGTGATGAGTAAGTGTGAGTCACTTTTCTCTTGTATATATATATATAGATTGATTAACAAATCCTCATTGTGATCTACAAAAAGGAAGGGAGAGAAAACGTGCCTCAGCGATTTAAATATAATTTTCTTAATGCAAAAATAGAAGTGATGTAGACAAGTGGAATTGGAAAATATCGCTAATTCATCTTGGGAGTGTGTTACCTTGTTATCACAGTTTGTTAATCCCATGGAAGGAAGAAAAGTTCACTAGGGTTTGAGCATCATGTACTTACCTAAGGAAGGCAAACCTTTATGGCTGGTTCACCGAATGTTCTTGGCATCAAGCTCATCTCTGGCGATGTTTCAATAGAGCCTCTAGTTCGAGTCCTGTTTCCATTCCACATAACATCTGTCAGAGTTTCAAGTCTTCACGTTGACGTGGATGTGGAGAGTGACGTGACCGCCGTGTCGATCTCGTCGTTTGAACGTGGTTCAAAATGATGAAACATATTAGTTGTTATTAACGGACCATTGGGGCAGAAAAGGCAGTCAAAATATGATAAACGAAAGAAAATCCTTGAGGGCATGACGGCTTTTGATAAACTAGGATTCGACATATATTGTTAGCTACCAAGATCAGGTTCTCAACCATTGGACTGTAGAGACTTCATTGGTTTTTTTTATTAACATTGTGTTTAAAAACAACTGGAATGCTATTACTGACGAGCCTCCTTATTTTGAACCATGGCCAAATGATGAGGATGACCCCTGAATTGGCACCCCATTGTCCACAGTCCCTCTATGCAATGGGTCTTTGGTGGCATCAGGTCTCGAACTCACGATTCAATGAAACCAATGCCAATCACATTCAAATTCATATAACCATAGCCACTGCCACAAAGAGACCTCATATTCAAAAACAGAGGAGAAAGAGTGGATTCCTGACAATGGCGTATATAACCTACTTTTATGAGGACAGAGATTATATTCTAAAAACACGTAGACGAAAGGACCAGGGCGTAACCTATTCTAAAAACTAAAAATTTATTGGTCTATGGGAGTGGTTTGAGTCCTAAGCTCCACCCTAATGTTCGCCACTGATTCCATGAGCTTTCCAACCAGTAGTCTTTAAAACAGAGAACTGACATCTGAAGTCTCGTTCAAATCTTTCTCAGATGCTCTTACATTATATCAAATAGTTCATTTTTTTTTTATTTTCTAAAATTCATCTGGAAGGGGCATTCCATTTCCTGTTCTTCGTTTCTTTCTCTTGTGAGATAAATTTCAAAATGTAACAAGTTTAAACTCCAGATGGTATCAAGAACAGATAACCTTCACATTTAAAAAAAAAGAACACCACACACACAATATCAAATTAGATACAATCTTTCGAATCTTATTTTTTAGCTGATCAAGAAGAAAACTACTGTGTAATTAATCAATTGTAAGAGAATTCCCTGTCTGTTAAGTTACGAAATGGTGATGCTTTGAAACCGCCTTTATTTATCTCATGCATGTTATATATGATTCAACATTGCTGATAATTTGACGTACAACCATCTGCTACTATTTCCGACTGCCAGAATGAGATATTATCAGTTAAATTAGTACCCCAAAGTCCCTGACACGTCAAAGCACGTGAAGGCAGATATTAAAAAGATGCATTTTCTAATAAATTACTTAGTCGCAATAGTGTACAGTAATCAGTGCTAACAGAATTTCTGCCCGAGTTCGATAGTTATTGACTATACTACTTGCACTATTTTACACATCTTTTTCCCTCAGTTAACAGTTCCAACTATCTGACCAAGATGCTTCTTGCTGCGATTAGGTATGTAGTTAAAATATTTTACGTCGTTAAATTTTTCGTTGGACTAGAGAGTTAATGTCTAAAAAAATAATTATTAGACCATGGTTTTCCTTTAAAAAAAATGAACCGTTTGTTTTAATGTCCAAATTCCATTTTCAAAAAAAAAAAAAAAAAATAAAAAAATAAAAACTCCTAGCTATTTTAATATTTTTATTTGTTCTCATTTTAAAGTAAATAAAAACTTAAACATTTCAAACCACTATTATTTTTCCAAAAAAAGGGCTAAAAAAAAGAATCCCATTTTAAGATTACTTTGTTCGGAACCGTGATTTGATAAAGCGTATAAATGGATAATTTTTGGATATTTAGTGTCAATTAGATTAGAATATGCACAAAAAATTGTTTATTATTACAAGAAAACATTATTTAAATGCAGTTTTTTGGCATAAAATGATAAAAGAATGGCATACTTTCGAAACATTCTCCTTTTACGAAAAATGTTTCTTTAGTAATAAAATTGTGACTAATTATAGCTAGAACTTCAATACCGGGGTTGAACTAAAACTTTTGAAATATATAATTAAGAAGTGGATTTATTCATATTTTACTATATTAGAGTAGAGAGAAATTTTAACAAGAAATATCCGTTTTATTATTTCAATAGATAGGAACTCTGAAAATAATGTGATTGTTTCAAAAATTTTAGTGCAACTCATGTATAAGTCACAGCTATATACAGACAAAATTTTATTATTATAGAAGCATTTTTCATAAAAGGAAAAGGCTTTGAAAATGTGTCATTCTTTCTACACTTTTCCCCAAGAAATTACGTTTAAGTCATTTTTTTGTAATAATATTCTTAAAAAAAGCTTACAAGAATATTTTAATTCAATTGACACTAATTATCAAAAAATCATTCATTTATACAATTTTCAATATCATGGTTCCGAAAGTAGTCAATCAACGTAATTAAAGAAATATTGTTCGATTAGTGTTAAGATAAAAGTTTTTTAAATAATTATTTCATTAAACATATAACTGTAGTATGATATATTAAAACAGAGCGAGCGAGAGAGAAAATGACCAATTTGAAAAAATTGATAGTACTAAACCAGCTAAAAGTACAATATTTTAAAAAGTTTCCTGAAAACTTGATAATTCATTCAACATTTGTGTAGAGTCCAACTACCAAACGTTGAATTTCAAGAGCCATTCTGTTAAAAAAAATTATTTTATCTTCTAAATAAATTAAACAAATGTAACAGACGATTACATTTAAATTTCAAACAAAAACTCAAATCAAGGAAAAAAATAACTATCTACACTACCTGCCATACCATAATTATTTTAAATAATTTCCATATTTACAAATTTGAGTATAATGCATAAAAAAAATCTCAAAATGGAATTAATTTGAATGCAATATTCCTTTTAATGTGAATAAAAATAGTTTCCGGTAATTTTATTACACATGTTTCTTATTATTTCCAATTTATTTTTTATTATTTTCAAAAAATGTCATGGAAACCCCAGAAATGAGCAAAGTTGAGAGCAAACGATTTTCAAATTGATATTAGTCTTTATCTCATTTTTTTATCTTTAACTGTAGCAAACATTCTTAACAATTTAGAATTCATTTTAATTAGTAATAATTTATTTTGGAGTAAAAAAAAAATTAAATTTTTAATAGTTAACATTTAAAAAATTTAATTTAGAATTTATTTTAATTCAAAAAAGTTTATTTTATTGTGAAAATTTAAATTTATAATTATTTACATTTTTTAGAAAAAAATTTATGCTGTACAGCAGTTTTAAGTATAGATTACTACACATCTAAAATAATTTTCATATAAAAAACTAGGGATTGTTAAATGGAAAAAAAAAAAAAGTAAAACTGGAATATTCGATAAAAATTTTTTCCCCTTCAATTCTAAAAATGCCAATTCAAATTGCTTTTTAAAAAATGATTCACAATTCTGCTTGTTAAATTAATTCATTAAGCAATGTGCGTATGTACACAAAAATTTAATTTCGTTATGAATTATTCGAAACATTTGTATGAAATTGATCGATATTCATTGCTTTAAATCTTAAATACTGATTCTCAGGAAAAATATGAATGGGATATTAAAATTAAAATAATTTTGATATTTCATCAGAATTAACAATTTAAAAAATAATACTTCGTCAGTAAAAACGATTCAAAAATGTTAAAACTGCTTTCGAAATAAAATTAAAATTTTATTTTAAAAAAAAACTATTTTCTAATTTTTTTTTAAGAGTATGATAAAAACACCCTACTATCACTGAAATTGATAAAATTTGGAGGAAAAAACTGCTAGCATCAAGGAGTTTTTGCAACATTTAGATATCATAGTTCGATTAAAGGAAATGGAATAAATAGGGCATTTCGTTCTTGATAAATTCACAGTTAAGGAAATTAGTATTAGTTTGTTTTAGCTATTATTCCATTTATTAATCCATTATCTAATTCTCAAATTAATGGGAAAATCGCGGTTTCTGTAATAAATTCTTACATTCACAATTGTGACATATATTCTTCTTATTTGATTTTCTACATTTCCAAACATCAATTAAAAAATTTCTTTTGTGTGTTATTCCATATTCTTTTATTTCTAAGATTTCATCAACGATGAACGGAATGCCATCCTCAAATAACCCTAAAAACAAAAATTCAATTCAGTCTTTATGTCAATGATAACTTCGTTCATGTAATTTTATTTCGCAAATACTTCTTGGTAAAGATTTTGAGCTTAAATCAAAGTTGAGCAAGAAATCTTTTCGTTACAAGAACTTAAATTGTAGAATATTTATAGGATTCAATTTCTCTTATAAATTGAACAAAGTTGCATACATACCCTCCTTTCCCTAAAGTACATACAGTCGGATTTCAATTTAACGCATTTTTATCTTTCCCCGATTAAAATGAAGGCAAAACCCCTATTTAACGAATAATAAACCCTGATTTAAAGAATTATCTCAACAGTTGAAGAGCTTTTTATTAGCTTGAATTGGAAAAAATTAGACTTTTTTTTCAAATTACAATAGAACGTCGTTTATCCGAAGCGTCAAATATCCGAACCAAAGTCTGGATACGTTTTCGAACAGTGCAATGCTTAACGGTTGTTACGTGTGAGGCCAAAAGTGACAGGAAAATCCCATGTGAGGGATATTTAGGGAATTTCAGTTGTGTGTGATTTGGCAAACATCTGCGCGGAATATTAGCTCAGTTTGTTTCCAAGTGAGAGGGTGTACACGTTCTCTTTTGTTTATTGTTGAGTTGTTAACTGCTATGGCTTCGAATTTAAAATGGAAGCACAACGTCTTGAACATAGAGACAAAACTTGAAATATTTAACTGTCTCGCGAAAGGAAAAAGTAGAGCGTCTCTGGCACAGTTTTATAATGTTGGAAAGGCAACAATTTCTGGCATAAAAAAAGCCAAGAAACTATTTTAAATTTTGCATCAAAACTTGACTCTGAACATGGGGCGAAGAAAAGGAAAACCATGAGGGAAGCAAACGAAGAAAAATGTGGATTTCAAGTGCTGAATGATGACGAGATTGTGACTTCGTGCAAGAATCCGACCCTGTCGACGATGAAACGGATGAAGACGAGGACAACAACAACGAAAGTAGCAAGGGTCCATCAAATGCTGACGCGTTTCTGCGTTAGAGACAGCTATGGAGTGATACAAACAACACTCAGGGTGCTGTCGTACTTAACTACTGCTGCTCAAGAGAATCAGAGACCTTTCAGCAAAAAAACGAAGCTGTAGAATGGTATATTGGTACAGCAAAAAATAAGTGATTATTTTCCACAAATAAAGGTAAAATTGCGACATTTTGAACCTGTTTTGCTTTTTCTTCAAGCACGTTTCCCGCATGTAATGATTTTCAATATTCGTGTAGGGCCCGGTTTCATATACTGCATGGATCGCATTCGGATTTCGGTTATCCGAACAATCTTATATCCGAACGGGTCCAGTCCCAATTGATTCGGATAAACGACGTTCTCCTGTACATCCCTTTTGTCCGGAACCGAAAAAGGATTTTTCTTGTAAGCAGTAACCAGACTATTATTGGACTTTACAGGTGCAGATGAGTCCTGAGTGCAACCTATCACGTGAATTTTGAATAGGACAGGAAATTCTTTTCTTATCTCATTCCACTTCACTACGGAGGGGATATTTTTCAATTTTAACGATTCTGTTACTTTTGACGATTGACTATCGGTGCATCTGAAGCTCAGAAAATTGTTGATTTGTCAAAACCAATGAATAGCAATTTTAATGCTGAAATTAATAATGAAACTCTTATCATAAGTGTTACATTTTCTGATGCTTTACATTGTTTGTGGAAACTTCGAAAAAATACCTCATGCACCAGGATGTAAGTTACGCAGTATTTTTTTCTCTGCATAAAGTTGAAAAAGAATTTTTTAGAGTCAGAATTCAAAAAGATTGTCATACAACGAAAAGAAATGAACAAATTTCGAAAACGGGAATTTTAATGACATTAGTTATAGAAATCACCCACACACACACATTGCGTGCGTACACACACAGAGAAGTGTTTTCGTCCCGAGGGAAATAGGATATTCCCGTAGGAATTAAGTAATTCACTCGGTAAAAACCCGTGCAACGCCGGGCTAACTAGAAGGGGTGTGGGGAGAAACAAGGAAGTCAAAGTAATTTCGAAAAAGAATATTAACTGCTGATTTTTTGAAGGGAAGGGTAAATTTTAAACGAGAAAGCCCGGGCGACGCCGAGTCATGCACTCACATCGTAAAGTACACACCGACATAAAAGTTCTAACGTCATGAGGGAAAGAGGAAATTCTCAGGGATTAAGTTATACAATCGGTACGCCGAGTTTAGCGGAGGGGAAAGAAACAGTCAAAGTAATTTCGAAAACGGATATTGGTCATGCTGATTTTGTGAAAGGAAGGGAAAATTTATAAAAGTAGAGAAAGCCCGGGCAACGCCGGGCCATATAGCTAGTATTCAATTAACTAGTACGTAATAAGTGACTAATAGTATTTTTAGCCATTGAATAAAAAGCGTTTAATTTCTAAATATGGATATTTTTGTTTAGATGCTTATTGTAGAATTTCCAAAAGATAAATGCAAAACATTTGTATTTTGTTTGGTCCCCGATATAACAAATAAACTTGATTTAACGAACAAAATGTTCGGTCCTGGTGAATTCGTTAGATTGGGGTCCGACAGTACTTTAAATAACAAAGGGTATATTTAAATAAAAATCTTAAATGACTACAAATTTAGAAAACAAAATGCTGTGTAACGTTTGATTTGGGTACGGAATTAACACAATTTTAAAACTACCCGAGTACTGAAAATGCTGGAATTTTAAGCCATTTTAAAGAAATTAGGCTGACAAGTTATGTTCATTTTAACAACAAACTATTTTTTTTGTAATTGTGTGCGTGAAGAGCCCCCCTCCCTCTTTTTTCCTTTGAGTTGTTCATTTTTCTTTACGGGATAGTTAAAATGCGCAACTGTTTTGTGAACACACACAAAACTATTATAATTATTTTAAAATATTTTTAAAAATATTCCTTCAATTTCAATTTTTGTCAATGTTTCTAACCCCTGACAATAGTTGATGAGTATTCTAAAGCAGTTGTCCCCAACCTCTGGACCGCGGACCGGTCCTTGGATCAAATGGTACCGTGGCACCCAAGGGGAACATTAAATAATTTCTATTTTATTTAGTGTGGTGTATTTCTCTCGGGTTTGTATGATTTTCCACGGAAATCACTGTATATATTCTATATTAAATCACTTTATATTAATTTTTTGCTGTAAATGTATTTTATTCTGTGAAGGTATATTTAAAAACAATCAAACTAAAATTATTAAATCAAAACAATCTAAAATATAACGTCCCACCCTCAGAGGGCAGCTGTAAAATTATCCAACGTTGACCGGTCCGCAACGATAAAAAGGTTTGGAAGCACTGTTCTACGGTACCAATGTTCTTTATAACCAAGGCTGGTATGTCACGAGTTCAAGCCCAGTAACACTAAAGACCCGCCATGTAGGGGGTCTTTAGTGGAACTGGGATAAATCTGCCGAGAGCTCAAACGTCCTCCCGTGTGTGTGGTGTAGTAGTTAGGAAAGAGGGGTGCCAGCTCAGGTGTCGTCCTCGTCACTTGACCAGGGTTTAAATTACGAAGACCGTCGAGGTCCTCGTGTTGCTGAACAGTGCGACGTTAATATTCACTTAATCACTCTATATAACCTATCTCTGCTGTGTCAGAACCTTAAAAAATCAATCTTTATAGATATTACTTATAAAACATAATTTCATGCATATCCTAATTGCATTTATGCTAGATTCAATACGTGCAGTTATTTTCACAAGTCTAAAATAGATTTCCAAAATGCTACTGCGGTTAGGAAAGAAAGATATGTGTCACGCCACTGTAGTGCAGTCAGTGGCGTGCTATACATCCCCGCAACCACCGCATCGTGGGAGGCCTAGGACTCTATGGGGGCCCAAAGCCTATGTTATGATATGGTTTTGCAATCATTTGTAAGATCCAGGTTAGGTCCCGAAACCTGACTTTTCAGTGGACCCAGGGGTGTTGCTATCGCTGTATCAGCCGTATCCATAATAAGGGGCCCTTAAGCTTATGGGGACCCAAAACGTGTAAGGAAAAAATCGTAAAAAGTTTAGGGGCCTTCAGAAAGGGCCCCCAAGGAACTTTGATACAGGTCCCACTCAGGACTAGCTACGCCAGTGGTAGGGTCCTAATATTCTTCGTTACACCACTGAGTGTAGTGGTCTTCAAACTGTGTTCCACGGAACCTTGGGGTCCTACCAAAGCCTACCCACGGGTCCCCTAGAGCATACCCAGGGGTCCCACGAGTCAGAAATTTGAAAAGAAAACTATAAATATGTTTTCTTTTCAATGCAAAATAGATTCACGTTCTCTACGGAGTTTGTGTGACCACACATTTATTTTTAATTCCACATTAGCCACAACGGGTCCCCCCCCCCCACAGGGTAGGGAATAAAACCAGACTGTGTCTTCTTTAGTAATTTCTTTCAACTTTTATCATAATATAAAAACAAATATATTAAAACATTTTTTTTGTATATAAACAGCCAATATCTAATTCTTATAAAATAATATTTCTTAGAGGAGAAAACTAAGGATGTATCAGAAGGCTTGACAACGAAGGAGAAGAAAAAAACTTATCGACATATTCGAAGTTCAAATCTAAATTTAAGTAGAAACAGATCCTAAATTGAATGCTGCAAATTTCCAGAATGCACAGAAAATTCTTTCACACAGTTATAAACATCTTAATGCTATTCTGTGAACAATGTATTTAAATTAAAAATATTTCTCAACGTATGCAGTGACAAATACAAAATATAGAAACAAATTAGCGTAGAGTACGAAGTGTGAGTTGCAGATAATTTCAATAGATCTAGATTTCGACAGTTTGTGTAAAAAAAATCCAAACTCTAACCCAATTACTAAACATAATGCAAAAATAGATGATCTATGAAACGCATATTAAACTACATTAGTATGCTACAAAATTTTATGAAAAAATACAATACTTTTTTTAAAAAGTTGTCTTTACTTAAAAGTAACTACATCATGTTCTGATATATTCTTCTAGGGAGAAGCCGTGCTTCGATGGGGTTCCCCGGAAACACTTTGTAATTTTAAGGGTTCCGTGAGTCGATAAAATTTGAAGATCATTGCTCTAGTGTGACTAAGCCATGCGATTTGATTTTTTTAACGCGCTTTTATGTTTCACTTGTATGTAACGAAATCTTTGAAGTCAATTTTTACCCACTTTGAAAGATCAGATTAATTCAAAATTTTGCACACTTGTCAAGGACCGATGACAATGCAATGATTTAATAATTTTATTCCATTGTCCTGATCAGGATCATCAGGATTAATGATTTCCAGATTTGGTGACTAATTCCATGTACTCCTTCCAGATTTGGCGACTTATTGCATACACAGTTTTCAGATTTGGCGACTAAAAAGATTAAAGTGCAACCCTAAAAGCGAATGCACTTGTAGCTAATACAAATAAAACAAACAAACAAAAAGTGTTCTTTATGTGAGAAAGGGGAGGGTGGGTGCATCAGCAATTTCTTTCCATAATTGTCTAGTTTTTCTGAAAATGGAAATAAAAGAAATGTCTCGTGCATGTGGGAAAAAAAAATTGATGTTCCAACTTGCTAAATATTTTTATTTTTATTTTTATAAAGCAATACGCTTAAAAATGATGATACAAATTAACATTATAGCGATACGTTTAAAGGGTGATAATACGATTGATACTTAATATTTCTTCTTAACACACTTTTATTAGTTTGACCTGTATGTATAGAGACGGAATCTTTGAGATACAACGATACGGGATTCATCCGAGCCCCCGTAAACGAAGAGGATAAATACCCTTCAGACCCGTTAATTAATATCCATTGAAGAGCAAGACTAATTCCAGCAGCCACGTAATTCCAGCTCCAAATATCGAACTCAAGGATAAATTCAACAATGAATAAATGATAGTTTAAAAAACTGAGAAAAAACTCGCTTTTATTGTAGATCGATCTAAAAAATGAAGAAGAAAAAAATTGTAGTTAAAAAAGAAAAACTAAAAAACACGCAATATTTTCAATTTGATATGAAATATATCGTTTGCTTAAAATAACCGAACTCACAAATGGAATAAAATAATCTGATTTAATTTAGATTTAGTAAAAGTAGTATTCTATTTATCATTTCTGCTACAATTTATTTTTCCCGAACTGTAAAGTTTTCACAGCCACTCTGCTTATCCCAGCACACATGACGTCAGATTTACTTTCTTTGAAATTTTTATACGTTCTATATATATATATATATATACAGTGGTGCCTCACACAACGAACTTAATTCGTTCCAGGAGCAAGTTCGTTATGCGAAAAGTTCGTTATGTGAAACGCGTTTTCCCATAACAATACATGTTAAAAAAAATAATTCGTTCTGTAGCATAAAATATGGTAAGATGACATAAAAAAAAGATAAATTTTTTGTTATTATTTTTATTTAGATACATCTAAAAACATAATGAAAAAAAACACACATTTTTTAATTTTAAGAAATAATCGAATCTTGCACATCTTCATCCATTTTCCGCTTTTTGGCCGATGGTGCAGTGAAAAACCTGTCCAAAGTCGTTTGTTTCTCTCTTTTCTTCAACATCTGCCGGAAATAACGGACAAGAGTATCGGAGTACAGGTCGTTGATCCTGTTTGCTTCAGCGGAATCCGGATAGTGGGCATTGGTAAACTCCTGAACTGCTTTCCATTTGACCAGGATGTTCTTGATGTCAGCAGTTGGAATTGGTTGATTGTTTGATTGTTGCTCCTCGTTATCAGATGACGCTTCCCTTTGAGCATTGTCCTGTTGTTGGGCCAGAAGTGTTTGGAGCTCTTCAGTTGTCAGCTCTTCTTTGTGTTCCTCAATAAGCTCCTCTACATCCTCTTCCTCTACCTCTAATTCCAACCTTTGGGCCACTGTGATGATGTCCTTCACCACTTCTGTGTCATCAACTACTGCTTCTTCCTGAATCCACGAAGGCACAAGCATCTTCCAAACAGAAATGAGGGTCCTTTGTGACACTTCTTCCCAGGCCTTCTGTATAAGTCGTATTGCCAAAAGGATATCAAATTTCTCCTTCCAAAACATTCGGATAGTCATATTGTCTCCACCAAACTCGCATTCTTCAAACACCTTATTAAAGAGGGCTCTAGTGTAGAGTTTTTTAAAGTTCGCAATAACTTGCTGATCCATTGGCTGGAGAATGGATGTGGTGTTTGGTGGCAAATACTGCACCTTGATAAAAGGATAATTTTCCTGCAATATTTCTTCTAGGTCTTTTGGGTGAGAAGGGGCATTGTCAAGTATCAGAAGGGCTTTGAGCGGCAGTTCTTTTTCCAACAAGAATTTCTTCACGGCAGGAGCAAAGGTTTCCAGAATCCATTCGTTGAAGATAACTTGGGTCACCCAGGCTTTTTGATTGGACTTCCAATGGACGGGCAATTTGGACTTAATAACGTTATTTTTCTTAAAAATTCTTGGATTTTCAGAGTGATAAACCAATAGAGGTTTGATCTTGAGGTCTTCGCTGGCATTAGACAAAATCATAAGGGTAAGTCTGTCCTTCATGGCTTTGTGTCCTGGCAATTTCTTCTCTTCTTTTGTAATGAAGGTTCTGCTCGGCATTCTTTTCCAGAAAAGACCCGTTTCATCAGCATTGAACACTTGTTGTGGGCAGTATCCTTCATCCATAATAAATTTTTGAAAATTAATAGAGAACTTTTCTGCTTCTTTTTTATCAGCACTGCCAGCCTCACCATGCATATTAACGCTGTGGATTCCATACCTTTTCTTAAATCTAAAAAACCACCCCCTGCTGGCTTTGAAATCTTCTTTATTATCTTGATTGCTGCTACTTCCAGGGATGTTTTTCTTTAGATCTTCATAAATTATCTTGGCCTTGTGACAGATAATATCTTGGGTTGTTACGTCACCTTTCACCTGCCTGTCCTTAATCCAAATCGCTAATAGCCTCTCCATTTCCTCGTGGATTGAAGATCTATGTTTTTCATTAAATAGTTTTGATACTCCTTTGGCTACTTTGGCTGATTTTATTGCATCCTTGTTTGTCAAAATGGTGAAAATGGTGGTCTTGTTGAGGCCAAACTCTTTGACGAGGTCACACTGTTTTACCCCACATTCACTCCTTCTAATTATTTCCTGTTTCATTTCAAGAGAAATCACCTTCCTGCTTTTTTTAGAACCCATCATATAAAAAAAATGTTGAGTTTATCTTAAAAGGACGACTGCCGTGATACGTGTGCGATTTAATTCGTAATGAAGAACGATTGCTGCGATACGTGCGTAAGTTAAGCGTACTACGCAGTGACTAACGAGTCTAACGACTGCCTGCGCGGGAGGATGCAATTAATCGGCAGTGATCGTAGAAGATCGGGCGACTTCGTTGTAATGATGAACGATTGCTGCGACACGTGCGTAAGTTAAGCGTACTGCTCAGTGACTAACGACTGCCTGCGCGGAAGGATGCAATAAATCGGCAGTGATCGTGTGAAGTGGGCGACTTCGTTGTGTGAAGCGAAGTTCGTTGTGTGAAGCGAAGTTCGTTGTATGAATCGTGAAATGAACGAAAAGGAAGTTCGTTGTGTGCAGCGTTCGCTGTGCGAGGCGTTCGTTATGCGAGGCACCACTGTATATATATATATATATATATACAAGGGGTGATCAAATGAAAAGGTACGAAACGACACGGTGGGTACAAATATAGACTTTATTCAAAATATACACCATAGGCCTGAGCACAACGATCCCACTGATGAACAAGCCGCAGGATTCCTTGTTCCCAGAATTCCTGTGGCTGTGACGAGACCCAGTCCTTCACAGTGTCCTTGAGTACGTCGTCCGAGTTGAAGCGCTTTCCTTTCAGGTGTTTCTTCAGTGGACCAAACACATGGAAATCGCAGGGTGACATGTCCGAACTGTAGGACGGATGGTCCACGTCTCCCATTGGAACTTGTCCAGTTCCATTTGTGTGACTCTGGAGACGTGTGGACGCGCGTTATCATGGAGCAGAACCACACCCTCCGTGAGCAGCCCCGGTCTTTTGTTCTTGATGGACCTGCGTAGGCGTCGGAGTGTCTCACAGTACACATCGGAGTTAATGCTTTTTCTGTGCTCGAGTAATTCTGTGCTCGCATCATTTGGACGCCGCTTTTTATAAAAGCCTTTGCTCTCTCCTGCGCATGCGGGCACCCGCGCATGATCCGATCCCAGTCAGAGTCTCCAATGGTATCCCGAGATGTCTCGCTACATTCTCCCTTGGCGGAATATGCAAATATTTAACTGTTTCATTTTTATGTCGTTTCGTACCTTTTCATTTGATCACCCCTTGTATATATATATATATAATCAAAATTTCTCTACATATATATATAGAGAGAGTATATATATATATATATATATATATATATATATAATATACGTGTCACAGCGTTTGTCCGCGATGGACTCCGAAACTTCTCCACCGATCATAATACACTAGTGTCCAAAAGTTAGGCATAATTGATAATTATGTGAATAAAGAAGGAACTGTAAATCAGAATGGCGGGAAACGTGATATGCGAGTGTAAAATGGTTGTAAAATAAGGAAGCAAATAAAAAAAAATGATAATAATTAATTTTATTATCCAAAGTAGCAGTTTGAAAGAAAATTGAGCAAAGCAAGGATTCACAGTTTAAAGAAAAAATGGAAGAAAACATTAAATAAAACACTGATGCTGCAGTTTAATTAGGCGTGTGGTCACCTCTGACAGCCAGGCACGCTGCACAACGATTTACCATACTTGCTATGAGATGAGGAATGAGTTGTGGGCTCAAACGGTTCCAAGCTTCTTGGAGAGCTCTCTTCAGTTCTTTAACGGAGCTTGGTGGGTGCAGAAAAGGCTGCAATTTGTCTCCCGAGCATATCCCATATATGCTCGATAGGATTTAAATCAGGGGAGTTCGCAGGCCACGACATGCGCTGGATGTTTTCCGTTTCAAGGAAGTCATCAATCCATCAATCAGCACCACTCGGTGACATGGCGCATTATCATCCATGAATATGAAGTCAGGACCAACAACACCTCGAAACAAGCGAACATAAGGCTCAAGAACTTCGTCTCTGTATCTTTGAGCAGTCACAGACCTCGTGTGAAAGAAATGGAGGTCTGTGCGGCCGTCCATCATGATGACTGCCAATACCATTACTCCTCTTGATGGAAAATGATGTCTTTCCGTTATGTTTCTTGGTTCAAAACGTATTCCACGTTCTCTCCATATCGTTACCCGCCAAGAATCACTACTCAGACTAAACCGGGACTCGTCAATGAAAATCACATTGGCCCACACTCCAATGTTGATGTTTCAAATTCCAGTTCAAACAAGAGCGTTTATGCGCAGAGGTGAGAGGAATGCAAACTGCTGGTCTTCTGGCATACAGGCCAGCATGATTGAGTCTCCTGTAAACGGTTTCTCTCGAAATTCGTATTCCTGTGGCGACTGTGAGCGCCAAACCCAGTGCGCTGGCAGTACTGCCCTTCTGACGTCGCGCACTTATTACCAGATATCGGTCTTGGCGAGGGGTTGTGACTCTTGGTCGACCTGATACTGGTTGTCGGGTAACATCTCCCGTTCTTTGAAACCTCTGCCACAGTCTTGAGATCACAGACTGGTCCACATTCAGAATTTGAGACACTTCGGTTTGTGATCGCGAGGATTCCAGCATTCCAACGATTATTCCTTTCATAAACATGTCCAATTGGCGTCTTTGTGCCATCATTCATCTTGTTTGATGGTTAACAACGTTCCCTCTCACATCAGTTGCACGAAACTTGTCTGAACTCCCTATGCTGTGTGAATCGGTTTCTCCGCGTTCCGACATGCGCCGGTGTTTCGCGCAGGACGTAGTCGACTGAAAAGTTTTGCATAAACCCAATGTATTTTCTTCACCAAATTAATATCCGCAAGAAATTTGGAATAATTTTACGAATATTTTCTCCATGTTTTTCGCATTTTACGATTTATGCTTAACTTTTGGACACCAGTGTATAATTTTGCATACTGTGTGTCATTTAGTCCAACTTAAAACATAAGATGGTTTTTATTTCAATTAATGACGCCATAATTTTTTTATTGCCAGAAGTGTGAAGAATCCGGAAAACACGTTGCCAGCAAAATGTGGCAATGCTCATATGTCTGTGGAAGCAGATATTGCAAACCAAATTGCACGAAAATTGTGTGCCTGGAGTATTTCGGGGTGTGGAATCCTATTTTCGAGTCAGTTTAAAAAAAATAACCGTAACTTTGCCAGATAAAGCCGGCCGACCGATTTTAGACACACCATAACAGGGGCCTTTACATTAAAAGCCTTGAATTGTAAAAACTTGGACCTGGCGTACTTCAAATGGATAATCCGAATCAGATGTCCAATCTGAGAAATAACTATAACTTTGCCAGATAATTCAGGACAACCATTTATTACGCAAACCGTGGCAGAAGCTTACCCTTAATGTCTTGGTGCGGGAAAAGTGCGTTTCTGTTGTAATTCGGGAAAGTGAATGAGAGTTTGAAATCAAATTTTAGAAATTCCTGTAACTTTGACAGATAATGCCGGATAACCCTAATGCCCCTTTCAGGGACTGAACTTGCCGGCTCAGGGGCACAAATGTAATCTGCAGTTGTATCTAGGGGCGGGAAATGATAATTTGAAATCAGAAACTCCGCTAAACTTGCCGGATATTGTCTGAATTAGGATAAAAGGCATATGATTCGAGTCCCGCGCGTCCGGATTTTCATTATCTCTAGCGACTGAACTTGCTCGCGCTGGAACATCAAAAGCCAGCTCCGTGTGCATTTCGGAGTGTGAAATGAGAATCTGAAATTGAATTTTAGGAGTTTCGATAACTTTACCGCATAATGCCAGTCGACCGTATTTTAGACACACCGTATCAGGACCTTGCCTTAAAAGCCTTGGATCGTAAAAACTTGATCCCTGGTGTATTTCAAAATGGATAGTCCGAATCTGATATTCAGTCTGAGAAATAACAGTAACTTTGCCGGATTATTCAGGATGACCGTCTTTTACGCAAACCGGGGCAGGAGCTCACCCTTAAAGTCCTGGCGCGGGAAAAGTGTATTCCTAGTGTAATTTGCGATGGTTTAAGCGAGTCTGAAATCGGAAATATAGAAATTCCTGAATTTTTGCCAGATAATGCCGGGCGATTGGAATATTTTTGGACAGCAGCACTAGTCCAATTTGCCGACGTAGAGACGCAAAAAGTGGGTCTTGATTGTATTTCGGAACAACTGATCCGAATATTCTCAATCCAATTCAAGATAATCTCATATATACGTCAAATAATGCCAGACGAAAGTATTTTGCACGAACTGTGGAAGGGGCTTGTTTTAAAATTCTTGAGGAGAGAGAAATGCTTTCCTGGTGTTTTTCTGGATGGGAAACAAGAATAATCAGAAATCGGATTTTAGAAACTCCCGTAACTTTGCCGGATAATGCGGAAGACCGTAATGTCCCTCTTTAGAGACTGAACTTACAGGAGCAGGGGCGTCGAAAGTGGGCACCGAGTGCTTCTCGGGGTGGGAACGAAAATCTGGATACGGATTTCAAAAGCTTCCGTAAATTTTCTGGGTATTGCTGGAATGAAGGTCAAATGGCTCTGCGATCAAGTTCCACCTCCGGATTTTGATCCCTATTGCAACTAAACTTTCAGACGCAGTCGTGCGAAAATATGATTGCTATAGGAAATTGCATCTACGGGCATTGTTGCTACTTTGTTAGAGGGCGGAAAAACTGCACATTCCGCATCAGCTGCCATCGGACATTCATAAGATACAAGATGCAATGTGTACCATTGAAAAAAAGAGTGGATTGGCTACAGTATTGCAAATGAATTCAATCATGATCAGGGATAAGTGTACCATGACCCATAAACATTCACTCAAAGCATTACATAGAACTTTGCAAGATTTAAATGGCAACGAGAGAATATTCGGTGTTGCTGTTGTATTACTGTCTGGTGATTTTCGACAGACATTAACAGCCATTACACGCTATACTTTTGCACACGCGATTAACGCCTGTTTAAAACAATCGTTTTTATGGCGAAACGTGGAAACACTTCGACTGACCATAAACACGCGAGTACATTTGCAAGATGATCAATCTGAGCAAATATTTCCTAACCAACTACTGAATATTGGAATCGGTGAAGTAGAACTTCATCCCAATACATAATGCATGATATAACCAGGCGATTTCTGTAATGTTCTTTAGGCAAAAAGGAACTGATTGAGAGTGTCTTTCCGGGGATATACTGTATAATTATCTAGATAATTATTGCCTCTGTAATTCTGTTACTTAATCAGAAAAAATGTTGATATTGTGATGAAATAAACTTCCAGACACAGGGTTATTGCCAATTGATCCAATGCCTTTTAAGCCAATCGACACTATTGTTGATGAAAACAAAACCGTAAATTTTTCAACCGAGTTTTTGAATTCTCTAGATGTATCAGGAATGTCACCATATAATCTTCGGTTGGTTCCCTGGTTATTATCTGCGTAACTTAAATTCACCTAAATAATGCAACGGTGCACGTTTGATCATCAAAAGAATAATACCGGGAGCTTCTTGAAGCCAAATTTTGACTGTAAAGTTTAAACGAAAATTCGGTTCTGCTACTACGGAATCTGTTGCTACGTATTCCACTGATACCGTCAGAATGTCTAATACCATTCAAAAGGCTTCAATTCCCGATTCGTTTTGCTTTCGCGATGACAATAAATGAATCTGAAACCCGAACAATATTCATTTGATACTTGAACTCAGAAAATCCATGTTTCTCGAATGGGCAACTAAATGTTACATGCTCACGTGTGCGCAAACCGTTGAATCTATATTTGAGTTAGCAAAATACGGGTTAGCGAAAAATATTGTGCACCGATTAGCGATTAGTTGTATAAAATTTTTTGTTGTTATACTTTAAAATGATAGAAATAATTTTAAAATTGCAAAGAATTAACGTTATTCACCAGATTTATAAAATTAAATCTTCATATGTTGTTACTTAACGACTTCGTTAGTAATTCATGCATTATACTACACTCAAATAGGAGATAAATGAAATGCAAAATTAAAATAATTTGTTGTTTTATACTTTATTTCAACCCTCCAAAACTATAAACAAAGATTAATTTGACTGCATTGAATAGCTTAGAATAATATTGAACTAACGTATTAAAACAAAGCCACAACAACGCGTAACCGGGTCAGCTAGTATATAAGTATATTATTCAAGGTGGAAACTAAAAAGAATATTTTCAAATCACCTCCACAAGTCAGCAGTGTTTGGATTGTTCTGACGAAGCAGGCAAAAATAAGTGGAGGAGGCAGAAACGATAGAATAAAATAACTTTATTTAATCCTAACGGAATCCAAATAATTCTCTTATCCCACTCGAGCGTTCAGTTACATTAAGCAAATGAAAACAATTTATATTTCAAAACAAATCTAATATTGAAAGACAAACATGATCAGGAAGTAAATAAAAATTTAAAACGTGAGGCTTGGTTAATAGAGCTATAATCGCGATTACGGTAGGTTTATGCGTCATTTTCTGCAACGGACGATGATTCGAAGTTAAAAAATTCAGTTACAAATAACCTTAGCGTTACTCTGTTCCGAAAAAAAAAACAAAAAAAACCCAACAAAACTCCTTAAATTCCTTTTAAAGAATTGTTTTCAAACTTCTGGTCCAAGGTTTTATAAATATTTTCGTTTTTTAGGACAAGATATTGTCAATGTTCTGAAAATTTCAAGTAATAAATTCTACAAAGTTAAAACAACTTTAACAAAACCCTTGATACTTCAGTAGGAAAGTGCGCATTAAAAATCCCTTTTTTAAATTTTGATAGTTTGAATCTGACTTTTTGACCAACAGATGAATTTATTCAAACAAGTAATATAAACAAATTTTTAAAGTCAATTCCTACTTAGGTCAAAAAAAAAATATTTTAGTTATTTTTTTGTTAAATAATTACGATATAAAAATATGTATATACATATGACAGAATTGCAATATTAAGTGGTCAAATAGAAAAGGATTTTCCTTGCAATATTCCGTTTTCCTTTCTATATAGGGTGTTGGACTATATCTTTGTTTGTTACTATTTGTATTCATTAATTAAATTTAATTATTCCAATAAAATAATACATTATAATGAAATCATATTCTCAGAATTTAGGCCACCCCAGATGAGATTCGAACCAATGACCTTTGGGTTAGAAGTTCAACGCGCTATCCATTGCGCTACAGGGACACAACAAGCGATTTTCCTTTTTAAAAATGCTGTTGGACTATTGTTTTTGCTTGTTATTATTTATTCATTAATGAAGTTTAATTAATGAATTAATATTGAAAAAACTGAATGAACGTCAAGTGTCATCGACTACAAGTTTATAAAAATGTATTTGAACCTGAGTGGATGTCTAAAAAATATTTTATTCGATTGTAAATTTGAACTATATATGTATATAAGGAAAGTGTGAACTAATAGTAGGAATTGAAAAAATATTGGACCCCCCCCCCCCCTGTTGTGGTCTGTTTCATCAATTTATTCTGGTTTAAAGTTATCTTTATTCAATACGAAAAAAATAGATTCAAAAGTCAGAACACACATTCTGATAAAAAAATATTTTAATAATAATTAAATTCTTACTATAAATAACTCATATTCCCAGTTAACAATGCAGTACATTTAAAATTTATAAAATTCTTAAAGTTGATTGCAAAATTTTGATACTTTATTCGTTTGATTATTTAGCTTTTAAGCAATTTTTTTAGGACTAAGGGAGGGGGGAAGAGAAGCGATTTGAGAAATTACGCATTTCTTTTTTTAATGCAATTAAATTTTTTTTCTTCTTTTTAAATGTTTTGATTTTTTTATATCATGTGGACCCTTATAACTTAAAAGTTCCGGACGACTCGTTCTACTAACACAGGATTAATTCAAGGTCGAATTTATAAAATTAATCAAATTGACCCGCACTAAGAAGTCATATTAGTTTTTAATTATTTAATTATCATTTCGTATCACGTGATGCCAAGAAATAGGAAAAGTATGGATCGTCCGTGAAGTAATCCAGTAATTATAGTTTCCTAATATAGCTTCTCTCTGAAACTAATGATCCGATTTCAGTGCCCTTTTTAACGTAAGCTATTTTAGGCTATTCTCTACTTAATTTTGTAAAAATGATTCCGTAAAAAGAATTCATTTTCATATTTTAGTTTCCTTTGAATTATTAACAATGCTATCAATTTTTCCAGGCTGTGATAAAATTTATGTAATTATTGAGATGTTTCACTTTTTGATCACTGTACGTCAGTGCTTCTCAAACTTTCAGTATTTGCGACCCAATTTTCTATCATAATTATCATCACGCCCCCCCCCTCCCATACAATAACATTGTATTGAATGCAATAATAATGTAATTTGATACTAAAGCTACAATACGACTTCAATTATAAACCGTATAGAAACAGGTGTTGATGGATGAAGGGAGGCAATTGAGCTTGGGTATGTTATTCCTCTTTCAACGAGAACTCGTTGGAAGTAGTGTGTTTAGTTCTATTTGTCAGAGAAATAATTTTTATCTATATTTTTAAGTTCAGATTAGTAGTCTTTTTGAATTGAAAACTTCTTTAGCGGCGTTGGGCACTTTTTGGTAGGGGAAAATCTTATGGGTTCGCGTCACCGACACGCTCTAACTGGCGCACGCGCAGTGTGCTGTTCGCCTTAGACTTTTTAGATGGGTGAAATCTCGTGCGTTCACGTCACCGACATGCTTATAGCATTATAACTATAGCTATACAGCTGACGTATAGTGCTGTGTATATCTAAAAGTGAAATTCAATGGATTTAGTGAAAAGTTCAATGTGTATACACTGTGCATTGCTCGTTGCGATTCCGAGAATGGGCAATACATATTAATGGTTACCGTTTATATTTCGCCTGGAAAATCTACGAGACAGATACAACAATTTTTATTCGAAAATTTGATGATTTATACAAAAGAAGGTTCTGAAATACTCGAAAAAAGATTTGGCGAAAAATATGATAATGTAAGGAAGATTTAAAGTGGAGACTTCAATATTAACTTTGCAGATGATAAAAATCTACCACTAATTGAATTTCTAAATGAAACACTTAATTTAAATAAGTCCAATGATCGAAAACTCAGTACTACAAAATTTAAAACGACGATCGATGCGGTTTTTACGCGATACTTAGATAAATTTGAATCAAACATTTTCCTTTCTTACTTTAGTTACCATAAGCCTATGGTATCTTTTTAGAACAAAATGGAATAATTGAAAGTACAAAAAGTCTAAGTATTGTTGAAATTAATGATTAATTAAAATAATGTTAAAAATCAAATACATTGAAATTTAAGTAAATACAAATACTATCCATAAATAATATGATTGTATATTAATTATTATATCAATTGAATTGCATTTATATTTTGTCCTGATTTTTTGTACAGCCCGTAATATATTTGAACAATAAAAAACCATATAAACATGCATTTAGTTGTTGCTCGAAGTGTCAATAGATGTGAAAACCAGATTGATGTTGATAATTTTAATTCAAACTTCATGAAATTTAAAATTTTAATACTAAAAGCTCTAAGTTTTCACTTTTACCGGCAGTCTCTATAACTGCCAATTTCTTCTTGTATCTGGCTATGAAAGAATTTGATGATGGATTTAATGAGTTGCCTTATAGAATTATAAAAGCAGCTAGGGAAATAATATAGTAACGGATTGACAGGAATAAAGATGTTTAGTAATTTCACCTTCTGAAATGGATGTAAGCTTATCTCATTCATAATATAGTATTTAATCATGGTGTAATAATTAACACCATAACCGCACAAACTATCAAGATAAATATTAAATTTTGAATATAATTTTTGAATGTGAAAATCCCGTGAAAGTCAGTGTTAATTTTTCAACTTGGTCTTCGTTTACTATTGATAAATTTATTAGCAAATGCATTGCACGGTACTGTTAAATTTTCAAGTTTTTTTTTAGTTTAAATGTGTATTTTCTTATTTATTATGTCAGAATGTATTTTGTTAAGCTTACTTTCAGTGAATTAATAATTTTTTTAAATAATCTTTTATTTTTTGTTTTTTAGATACACTCGCACCCCCTTGTAGGGTTATCACGCCCTCAAAGGGGGAGGGCGAACCCCATAGTTTGAGAAACGCTGCTAAACGTGTAAAATGAACCGACGCTAAAGGACAAAGAATCCCGTACATACTCATATCTTTATACATTTTACATAAATACACTCTACCCATACTTATATAAATAACTAAACGATGTAAGTAAATTTCGATACTAACAGACTTTTGCATAAATTAAAAGAGACAATCAAGGGGAAAAAATCGATGAACGAGTGAACCAAGTTGCGAATCTCGCACGGTCAAATTCTAATTAAAAAAAAAAAAAAAAAAAAAAAAAAAAAAAAAAAAAAAAAACCGCCAAAGCATAGTAGAAATCTTTAAAAAAATAATAATAAACTGCTCAGGGCAGAAACAACTCAGATTACCTTCTTGTGGGAGGAGTTACATTTAAGAAAAAACGTAGATAAAAGCATGGAGACATAATCCTTATGCTTAAAAAAAAAATCTTTTGGTCTATGGTAGGGATTTGCACCCCCAAACCTTACTCTTGCGTACGTAAAGAATATTTGAAAAACGTTTTCCACAAGGCAAAACAATTCAAAGGTAAAAAGTACACCATAAAAAGGGAAATAAATTTTGACTAAAAAAGAAAGAAAACTAAAAACTTTCAGTGACATTTTAATAATTCTAAAAATAATTGTGTGTGTATGAATGTATGAATTTACCTAAGTTGGTACTTTTTTGAAAAGAATAACATTTTCTCTCATCTTTGGTGCTAATCTAATTACTTATTGTTTTGAGTATTTATTGTATATGTTTGTATATTTTATTAAGGTACACTACCCTAAAATTGTGAATTTTGAAAAAATTTACAAATTTTTTTTTATAATTTTATTTTATAGGCCATTTTATTGGTTTTGTAAAAATACCAAATTTATTATTTCCTTTTCACTAGAACAAAAACTACATTTGTTTTAATAAAGCAGATGCCATTATTTTAAGCAAGATATGTCATACTTTAAAACGCATTTTACCCGAAATGTGTTTTTTTTTGTTGAAAATCCTCAAACGGGGCCGTGTGATTGCTAAAAAAGTTTTGAAAACAATTAACTGAAATTTTTTGTGTATTTTCTGCATAATAGTAGAAGTGTTTTAACCATCAGATTTATCAATCACTGTTTTATTACAAAATTTGCAGTCCCGTATGTTAATATAATCACTGTTTTTTAAAGCAATTTCAATTAAACTATCTCTTATCCTGAAGGTCATTTCAGAAATGAATAACATATGAACACATCAAAATTGAAAAATTGTTCTTAAACTTTTGGTACAGAATGGGTCCCGTTTATGTTATGTATTTCTTGTAAATTTTTACCCATTTTTTCCCCATTTTAGTAATAATGATTTCTTCTTAATTTTAGTATATTTTTCTTAAAATGCACTAAACAAATCTAAAAACCACGGAAAAAAAATCCCCATATTTCCTTTTTTTAAAAAACAAGTTGTCACAAATAGTCGGATACCTAATTTCAACAGTCTGGTTTGCTGTATATTATGCTACGCCTTCATACACTTAATGTTACTGACTGTTGCACATTAGTATATAGTAATAAACTGCTTCACAGAGAATGTAAACCAATTTAAATTGTTGAGAAGCACGATTACATTCAGATGATATTCATATACACTACTGGACATTAAAATTGCAACACAGTGAAGGAGATATGACACTAATATTAAATTTCCTGGGAAGGAAGATGCTGCAGTATGAAAATGGGTAGTATTTCAGTGCGATCGAACGACGCGAGAGGGTGAAGCGGCATCTCAATCTCTGTATAAAAGGAAAGGTACGCAGTTTTTCTTGTTCAGAAATCGGATTTGGATGTAGGTTGTGAGAAAATTTTGTTCTGCCTAGTTTTAGAAAGAAAAATGTTTATCGGTGCGTATCGGAATTCGATAGCGGCAGGATATTTCGCAAATCGCATTGGTTTGCGTTGTATTGTTAATAGCATCAATGTTGACATGCTGATGCTCATTATACTGTAGAATTACTTCCGTATTTATAAGAGCTGTTCAAACGAAAATATAAAAAAATGGAATAAAGTTAAAACATAATAGGGGTAATATCATAAACATTGAAGAAAAAATCACTTTAAAATCACGAAAAATAATAAAAACCAAGGGAAAAAAATTAACTATTTTTTTGTGAGAGAACAATTAACTATCGCTTTTTCATCTCATTTGAGTATTTGTACTAAGCAGGATATATCCCTTTTCTCTGTTATAATAATAATTATTATTATTATTATTATTATTATTAGTGGTAAAAAGCTGAACCTCTATTCGAATACTCTCTCCCGTCAACTAAATTCCTATTTTCAAACAAATAAGAATTTAGAATAAATTCTATTTTATTCAAACCAGAAACATGTTTTCAAGTGCCAAAGTTTTATATATAATATAAAAATCTTAAAATTTGTAACAGTTTGAGTGTAGGAATGCAAATTATTAATATGAATCAGAAAAAAGGAAACGGTACCTTCTGTTGTAAATTAAATGCAAAATAGGTAGGTGGTGCTTCAAGTCATCTGAGAGTTATACTTCTATTTTAACCTGTAGAATCAGTTATTTAATGTTCTTTGCGCTGTGTATATGTCCTCTGCGTCATCTGAAATAGACAAAAATGCATAAAAAGGTGGATTAAATTGTTGGAATAACATAACATTTAGTGAATATAATTCGCATATCTGGCCAATCGAATTAAGGATTCAGGAAATATAATATCTTTAAATCTGTAATGTAATTATTCCTAAGAGCTAAACACGATTAATTCAGTCACTCGTATTTGAAGTTTATGGGGAATCCGTGAAAGTTGGTTTTAAATGCACAAAAAATTGCACCATATATACCATATATCTATTTTACAAGAAATTGAATTTGTGTTTGATTTCTATAGCAAAATAAACTAATAAACGACAGTTGAATTAAAACAGTTTTTAGCATCTGTGAATTGAAATAAAAATTATATCTGATAATTTTAATTTTAACTAACATATTTTTTCATCTTCAGTATTAAAAAGGGCTGAAACAATGAAATCCACTACTAGGCATTCAGCTTTCTTTTCGCTAATTTAAAGTACAAAATAGTCCCCGGTAGCCTAGCGGTAAAGTAATGGTAAAGAGCTTGTTGTTGGTGTGCCATGAATTCGAGCTTTTATACCTGTGAAGAGGGTCTGATCTCCATTAATTCTGTCGTGGGTAATAGTCTTCACGCTGGCATGAAGTGAAATTTATATGAGTGGAGCGTCGGCTCAGGTGTCGTCCTCTTCACTTGATCATGGCTCAAAATTATGAAGCCCGTCATCAATAGCTCTCGAATTGCTTTAAAATGTGATTTTTACCATACACTCACTCAATAAATATTCCAAAGGGATAACAAAGATTTTCCAACTTTCTTCTACCAAACCTTGATTGCGATCTTTTCCCGTTACGTTTTCATGGAAGCACAATTTTTCCTATGAGGAAAGTTGAATAATATATTGTTTAAAGGAATTGCCTTGAAATTATTACGGACTTGCATCTTTAACCAACTCTCGTAGCAAGTAATATATTAAAATAATTTATTGATACCAAATTATACTTCTAAGAAGCTAAAAGGAAGCAGAGAGAGAGAGAAAGTTTTAAATTACTTAAATATTAATAAAATACTTAATGTCATTGATTGTAGCAGTGGCATAAAAGAGAACCTTTGGCCCTCTCTGCAAAGTCTGGTTTTGGGTCCCAAGCCCAAAATACATACTTGGCGTCAGTTAGGCTTTGGGCCCCTTAGAATCCCTGCCCCCGCAATTCCGGGAGTTGCGAGGGTGTACGTTACGCCAATGGATCGTAATAATAATTATATCGAGAAAAAATATAGCACATAGAACATCTGGCCCACACTTAAGTTTCTAGGCTTTTCGAAGCAAGCAATGAATTTGAACTTGAATTTATCGTTTACACGATGTCACTATAAGTTCGCAAATTTATTGCATTGTTAGCATCAAATTTAATATCTGGGAAAAAAATTATTAAATATTTCCCCTTATTTTAAGAAATTTGTTGAAAGGAAAGGGAAATTAAGTCTATTTTAAATTTCGATTACGATAAAGAGCATTTGCCGGTTTCCACTCACATGTGATTGTTTGTTACTTATCTCCTTAAATCTGTGGTTTCATTACATATCATTTATTTATTTGTAAATTTATCATTTTTTCTCATCTTCATCCCTGCTATTTGAAACTGTGTCAAGTGAGTTCCTTACGTTTTTGAAAGAAGAAAAAAGTTTAAAAAAATATTGGTGTTTAATTAACATTCGAAGTTTTGTAGCTTTTCGAAGTATTTTTAACACTTAATTGAATGAAATTAATACTGTTAAAGCTTAGTTGCATGCAGAACTTAAAACTATTATTAGTATATTTATAGAAGTTGTTTACATTCTAGTTTATATACTATTTGCAAAGTTTGTAGGTTTTTTCTAATAAAATTTGTTTGCAATTTAATCTGCTAATAAAATATTTAAAATTAAGGTTTTAAAAAAGTAAAATTTTTTTAGATTTCATACTTTATGAATATATTAATAAATAGTACTGTCTTGCTCTTCAAAAACTGCTATACACAAGGATTGAAAACAATTTTGTTAACAATACAAAACACATTTGCTAGGAAATAGAGTTTAGAGTACGGCAACACAATAATAAAATGAAAAATAAACCAGAAACAATTATCACTTAAGAAGGGAGGAACATTAATGTATAAGTTGCTAAAAAACTAAGAAACCTTTTGCCTAGATATTTAAAACCTTTTTTTAAGGATGCTCAAGCATATCCTATTTGGAACTAATTTATTTAAAGTATTATAATATTGTATGGTTTTTAAATGTTCAGTTACTTTTGTAAGAATTTTTTGATTTTTCAGCAAATAGGTTGTACTTTGTGCAAATACATTTTACTGTTTTGTTAAGAGTAGATGTAATTAAGGTATATCTTCAATATAAAGACTTTTCAATTTTGTGTCAAATAACTTGGGAGTTACTGCATTGATAATGTGGATAGTACATTTTTTGGTTGAATGGTCTTTTAATGTGGGTATTTTATAAATATGGTATACATGTTTTTATTAAAACTATTTATATGTAAAATTTTCAATCCATTAAGTAAAAAAATAACCATGTAAATGCAATTTTTATATCTAGAGAAAGATACTTAAAGATGCGAGAAGTAAGGACCTCAATGATTGATTTGCAGTTTGAAAGCAATATTATAACAGATCCAGGTATGTTGTTTATTTATTTTGAATGTTTAATTTAAGTTGTACCCTTAATATATCTTGGAATACAATGATTTTAAATGAACCCATCTTAAATTACATAACATCAATTATAGGGACCTTATGCCAAACACACAGTAAAATAGAAAACAAGCAAAATTCTATTCTGTCACCATGTTTCTAATCAATGTATCTAATTGGAGAACTAATTTGATATATGAGTGCTATGCACCAAGTGCTGTTTAGCACGATTTCTTAATCATGCCAAGTAGCACTTGTTGTCGAGTGATATGGAATCCAAGATGGCTTAGCAGTAACAAAAAATCAGGAAAATAGTTTTAAAGAGCTGTCTTGAAATATATTTCAAATGAAGAATATATGAATAGATTGAAAAAAACCCAATGTCAATCAGTAATGAATATCAATAGAATATAATAAAAATTAGGTAACTTATGGTATTATGTGTTTTTTTTTCGAGCCCAGTGGCTGAGTGGTAGTGTATCACACTTTCACACCACAGGTCCGGGGTTCAAATCCCGAGCCGGGTAAGGTCGACTCAGCCTTTCATCTCTTCAGTGTGTCAGTAAATGAGTACCAAGCTTGCTTCGGAACTAAACACAGGAGTTTCTCGTCAGATTGACCACTTGACTGAAACATCTGCACATGCACTCTAGCACCTAATGTCACATAAACTGAGAAAGGCACAGTAGGCCTTGGCTCACATGGGCTGTTGTGCCACTGAGCTCAGTTCAGTTATATATAACACTCATAAATAACATATGTAATAATATTTATAAATAAAAAATGATTATATAAATAAATATTATATAATTATTATTACATATAATAATTTTATTCTTTTTGTGTTGTATTATAAATTAAATAATTACATAATATATATTAAAATTAACAATGAATATTATTCTTTAAAAAAATATTCTGGTACTCATCCAATGATATTATAAATATCCATATTCGAAAATAGTACAAAGTACAACTGAATCTGTTGGCTGGAAGAATGATTGCAATGAAAATGGTTACATTTTTAAAGGAATCGAATTACAATCATCTGAAAGTAATGGAATTACTGCAGAGAAAAAACCGAATAAAAATGAACTATAATTTACGTCATCCCCGTGGTTACCACATCACCACACGATAAAAATATCATGGTAACCATTATTGTTATCACCCATCTTAACAAACTTAAACTACAACTTCGTCCATTGCACTTGTATATCAAATTAGCATCCTAATTGGATGCTCATATATATATTTGTGTTAATAGCACCTTGAAAAAGCAATCATCAACATATGCTGTATAACTGATAAGAATAAATTTTTTAATTAAATTTAAATTATTCATATTAACATATGATGCATATTACCTGGTTACATATAACTTCATGTCAATTATTTATTAACACTAGAATGTCCATCAGCTTCCGGCACCTAAGTTTGTTCTCCTTTCTGCATTTTTGCAGGGAATTTGAAAATTTTTCATGACTTTTAATCATTTTCCATGGTGATTACTCAGAAAAAGTTTTGTAGTCCTATGTTAATTGGGAGTTATTTTACAACTAAACATACCGTGAACGTCCGCTGATGTCGTTTTTACACCAAAGCAATATATCATTATAAATTAGTGTCATTCAGCAAAAGATAGTTCACTAAGTATATACTACAGTAAAACAAACTTCTGGAAGAAATATCACACACCTTTATTTGACCATAAATGCAGTGTTGGGTTCACATTGGAAATGTCAGTTGTACTAAAATCTCTGTGTCTAAGTGTTTCGTTATATAGCATTTGCTTATCTGCTCATAAAAAAAATTTCATTCTGTTTTCATACTTTGTGCTGAGCAGACACCCTGATATGATGATTTGTAGAAAAGGTTTAAGCCCTGATGAAATTGCTAATTCGTTGTGAGTTTTCTGAGAATGAATCGGATGGTGGTGAGCTCTCTTGTTCTAATTTAGATTCCAATGAAGACATAAGATTGAGTGAAAGTGACTGCAAAGAATCTGAAAAAAATGCAGATGAAATTGATAATGTTCTAGTTAATCCTGATATATATGTTGCTGGGGTGGCACAGAATGGATACCGCATAATAGCAATTTTTCTGGCAGTTTTACGAGTTGAAATCTTTTGGGGGGGGGCGTCAAAGCTATGTGGTCAAAGCTTCGTGAAACATAATGTCAATGTCAGTTTTTTATGATATAAAGGGTCATAATATATCATAATTATATGAAATACCAGTAAAAAGTCTTAAAACTAAATCTTACTGAACAGCAGTCCTGCAATTATTTAGTTATTACAATTATTTTATATATTTTATATCACAGTGCGAAACAACACTGGTGTACGTTTAAGGATAATGGAAATCTTGGTCATTCTAGTATTTTGAGTTATGGTAACCTTTTTCATAGCATAACATTTGTTGAAATTCGCCAAAGATCTCCATGTTTTAGGAATACATTAACACAACATATATGATATTGCAAGATAGTTTAATGGTTATGTTGTGATCATATATATATTCAGTATTTACCTGTTAATGTCTTTGCACCTAAATTTGTGCCACGCAAATCTTGCCATTTTCCTCCAAAGTTTGACAGATTGGTTTTTCCAGATAAAAAATGCAAAAGAATTTTTTTGTTACTTTGATATAGTGTGACTTGCACGGGGCAAATTTTGCTTTGGCGATGCTGATACATGAGCACCGATTTTCTATGAAGCATTCTTTAAAAATCAAAATGAACTTCTGCTTAGTAATGTCTTTAAGTATTTCATTTTTGAAGCTGAAAATAATTATCAATTTTTATAGTAATTTATTATAATTTGAATTTATAAATATTTAATAGAAATTTCTAAAATCTATTGTTTTGTAGATTGTTATATTGGATATATGCCATTAATGTATGATCTTAATGGTAAGGAGTTAAATTATATATATATATATATGTTACTGTTAAAGTGGGAAATTCATTATTTCATAGAATAGCTAATTATTTCATGAAATAACTGTACAAGTCAGTTAAAGTATATAAAATTATTAAATGCTACAATTTAACAAGGTATTCTACAGAATAACGCTTGCTTGATCATTAAAGTATGAAATACAGTACTCGCACACGCGCAAAAATTCTTTGAACCAATTCTAGCTGCTTTTAATCACACACACATATTTTTGAACCTATAGCTGCCTTGCAATGATGTGTATATGTGTATGCTACATTCCGTTGCTTTTAAACATAGAATGTAGGTGGTGTATATATGTTTGCGTCTTGGATTTTGAATTATTAACAAATGTTTTTGCAACCTGTTTTCAAGCAATGACTTCTACAGAAATGGGAGATTAACCTGTAAATAAGAAAGATTCAATGGGAGAGATTTAAATCTTTATTAATAAATAAAGGTGGGACAAAGGAAAAAAGTGCTGAAGAAATTAGTTAGATTTCTGTTTTACTTATTTTGGTATCAAATAAGGGCAATAAATGTGTTTGGTTAAGAGCAAAATTTCCTTGTATTTTTCATGCAAATTTTAATTATTGCAGTTATAAAAGTTTCAAATGTTATCATGTGGAGTATTGTCAGATAATGGATTTTTTCCAAACTGTTAGTATTCATGAATTTGTAATTAATCACTATTAATGATTTTAAATGCTTTAAACTGATTTTTTTATAAATATATAATTAGTCTTTGAAAGTATCTTTTAATATATTAAAATTTTTTATCTTTCAGAAAAACGTTCTGATATTGTAAAACGCATTGAGGAGATTTTTCAGTCTCTTTTCATGAAACGAAAATGTGAAGGAGCTTTTGGTGAATCATATGTTGTTTGCTTCAGTAATGAAGATGGCAGGTAAGAATTTCTAATTTTTTTGTTTCACTTATTTGAAAGTAGTCATCCTTCTGCTTGGCTAATCTTCTGTGATTTTTTAATTTTTTTCAAATAAATTTAGTTTAATACAAATTTTATACTTTATTCAAATTATTTAACCTCATAGAAAAAATAGTTTTTTTACATGAGTATTGTCAAATGTCACCTTCTATGAATTTCAATATTTTTTCTTCAGATTATTTATGTGCATTAACATATTTTTAAATTTTGGATATCTTTTATGAGTTCAGACATGCAATGAGTACTCCATTAATTTACTGTTCTATGTGTGGAAGTTTTGTGAAGTGTAATTGATTTACATGTAAATTTTTGTGTGTCAAATATCAATTTCATGTAACATTTTCAGACATAGAATGTTAAATTCATTTTTGATGCATTCATATAAAATATTTAACAAAAAAAAAAAACAAAAAAAAATTCAAAATACATAAATTTTTGACCGTAGTAAAAGTTATCAAGTTCACAAAGATGTTTTCTTCTAAGTAAATATTTAAGTAATTAATCATTTTTTTTTCTTGTTTACTTTAAACATATCTCGTAAGTTACGTATTGGTAAAATATTTTCACTCTTAAGATATTACAGTATAATACTTTAGAGTACAACATCTTGATGTATTGTTATTTTTTTAAATATATAAAACTCTTGGATAAAATAGAAGCATTTATTCCCAAGTTAAGGAATAAATGATAGCAGTATTATCCATACAATAACAGCCTTCTGATGACTGTAAATTTTGAAGAGCCTATTTGCAGACAGATACGAGGCTTACAACAAATTATTAATGAATAAAATACTGATACAGTTATATATAATTGCAAATTTGATTTCCTAAAATATAGAAGCTGAAATGTATTAATTAGAAAAAGTCATTTACAAATATACTTATTTCAAAGTACAATATAATTTCAAATTATACATACTTAAAAAAAATATTTAAAATGAAAGAATCCTATTTTTCTGTTTCAGCTTAACTTGTAGTTTAAAAAGCTATCCATTTGGTTTGGTTAGTCTAACATTTGAAGATTGTTTAGAAGGAGATGATTCCTTTACAAATCCAGTAAGTGTTTTTAAAAATTCTAAAATTGATTAATTGTGACAATTAGTGTATAAAAGTTTAATTTTTCCCACCAGTTTATTGAATTTTTTTACTCTAACCACTTTACTCACTGCCAACTAAACTGGGCTATGAAACCTGGAGAAGTAACCAAGGATATAAGTGAAATCAAACTGCTGGTTAACCCTTTGAAGCGCGAAAAAATAAATTCGCTGAATTTTTCAAAATAAAATTATAAATGCAATGTATGGAACCTAAGAACAGAGAAAATACCTTTAAAAAAAATTAGAGTACATTCCCCCCCCCCCGAGGGGGGAGGTGGTTTCATAGAAGTACCACCGCGCACCT
Organism: Trichonephila clavata; assembly: GCA_019973975.1. Taxonomy (NCBI): domain Eukaryota; kingdom Metazoa; phylum Arthropoda; class Arachnida; order Araneae; family Nephilidae; genus Trichonephila; species Trichonephila clavata. Next base: position 137,076 of record BMAO01009377.1, read on the forward strand.
ACGACATAATTCTCGGATGAACAATATATATGATTTGCGTCAGATTTGTAAGTATATTCTTTATATATTTTGTAATAAATTTACTAAAATATGCAATATTACATATTAGAATTACTTTTTAAATATTAAATAATACAAAATATAACTATAAGCGATTGAAATCAACTGCAATAGCCAGTAAAGTTTTTTTCCATTGTTTCTTTATTATTAAATTATTAAAACCATGCAGTAATACTGCAATAATAAACCCCTCCCCCAAATCAATGGCAAACCCCCCATAAATTATTAGTTATTTCACTGCCTGAGTCAAAGAAAAGAAAAAAAAGGGCTAAATCTCTCACGTGTGCGTGCTATAAGGCGGAGAAGAAACGGACAATTTTCATGTTCTAGGTGCACGGTGGTATCAGTCTGAAACCACCCGAAAATATCTTTATATAAGGCACTTCTTTTCATTATTTATCATACTAAAAATTAGTTATGCTATGAACAGCATATGCAGCATATGTACATACCTTACTTTGAATTTTTGTCTATTTTTATTTGCTAAAAAAAATCTTTTTGAAAGTGGTTAAAAGAGGCTTTTAAAATGATGCATTTTTCTCACAGAAATAAAAGTTTTCTGTCTCGTGCTGACATCTAGTGTCTTTTATAAGAGTTAAAAGATATGTTTAGGACCAATGGTTTCATTGAAATACCATTGCGCATTTAGAGATATTTTTTAGAAAATGGTGGTTTCAGAGAGATACCACCGCGCAACATTTCACCATTATTTTTATCTTCAGTTACTGAATTACGATTTTGCAATGTTATTGGTCAAAATAGACCCTGTGACTATGCTTACTGCAGAAGTGTGGCTAAATCTAACCCAGCTTTGAGCCCAGTCATAATTTTCTACCTGAAAAAGAATAAACATGCAACAATGAAGTAAACTTCAGTGAAACCCTGGTTTTCGTCCTTTGATTACTGGTCCATTTAACAGTGAATAAATACAGTGATAAGTCAATAATTCAATCTTCAATGATTATCCAGGATGTTTTCAAGAAAATACTACTTCACGTTTTTTAAATTTAAAATTTGGGACAGATAAACTTTGATGTTAAGTAGACTCAATTTGTTGCAGATATCAAATCAATGATTTGTTTGAATGGTAAGGGGGGAGGTAATGGTAGAAAACCTTGCCTAAGTGATTAACATAAGTCAGTTTTCTAATGAATTAGTAAATGTAGAAGAAAATTGGTCAGTTTAAGGAAGTCAACTTTGAAAATGCTGTATATCAAAAATATATGCATTGATTTGAAATATTGATTTTAAAATTGCCCATTTTGAATACAATTTATAGGGAATGATTGCTTTTCTGAATTCTTATTTATTTTATGGATATTTAAAATGAAAATAATTTTAGTTTTTTAATTTTTTTGATTGCTATACTTTTAACAGAATAAAATATTTAGTATTAAATATTGTGTTTTTTGTTAGAAACTTGAAGATTTACGAAAAGAGTTGCATAAAAGTTTCAAGGTCAAAGTAGAAAAGTATGTATGTTTTTTTTTTATTGTGACAAAATGTATAGTAATTGTAAAACCTCCCAGTGATACTTTCCTCTGCATTTTCTTATTAGTAGAGCTATTTTTTGTATGTTAAAAATATTGCACAGTTTTTTTTAAATGTATAAAATTCACTTTAATACTTAACTTTGAGTAAAAGTTTGGTATTAGATTGTTCAACAATTTTAGGGTGTTCATTACATTAATCTTGAAGATCTGAAATCTTGTTTAAAAATCATTTGGGTTTTTAAAAGTTGTGATTTTTTTAAAAAGTAGATGGGATAAAAATATGGATGTAAAATATGTTATAAAATATATTCTGTTAATATTAAAGAATAGGTATATATTTATTGCCTAGTCTTAAGAAATTGGGATTTGAGATTCTCACACTAATTTTATTCCTTTTATCAAGAACTTTTTTTAAATGCAAGTTTAGTGATTGTATAATTTGTAAGCATACCTATCTTTCCAACAAAACTGTACAATTACTGTATTCAAAGGGTGTTCAATAAAGATTATTAAATCTCTATATTTATCAGCTTGGCATGTTATATTTAGTGTAATTTTCCTGTAATATAATTCATTTATTCCTGCATTTCCTACACTACTTGAAGACAGGTTTAAATCCATCCTTGGAAAGCTGCCTCTAAAATCTTTAGTCTTATTTACACTTCGAAAAACAGTGACCTTTGATCCTCTTTTTGGCCTGGAGGTACTGAAAAAAGTCATTCAGTGCAGAATCTGGACTCTAAGGCAGATGTAGTATAACAGGAATATTTTTGTTTGTTTGTTAGAAACTTGTGGATAGCACTTCGAACAAAATTGGAAAAAATATTTTATATGTATTTTAGAGGGTTATAATAAGAAATTTTTTGGAACATTATTTGTTGATTAAATGTTATTTTTTCCCTAGATGTATTTTTAAGATTTTCTTATGAGTAAAGTTTCATGTGCCAATTCTTTAGATGTAAAACTAAATTTAAGATAGAAGTTATGTGAAAAGAAAATTTTTGTAATATAATCATATCTAAAAGTAATTTTTCACTTATATGGGGCTAGTTGTTGGAAAATGTATAAAAGTTTTAATATTTTTCTGTTTTGTGTATCCAATTCTATGTATAAAATATTCTTGACTGCTATTGATGTTATGAGGAGTTTTTAATAGGAAAATGCATTTAATTGCAAATACATATTAAATGTTTTTTTATTTTTTTTTATTGAAGTTGTAGTTTTAATAGTGACAAAATAGAGGTATTTTCATTTTGAATGTACAATTTTTATTATCATTCCAAGGATACCTATAATTAAAAGAGGATCAGCTGTTCCACTGTATTTCACTACAGCTGATGAAAGAATTCTGGAGTATGATTTTACAAAAGTTGTTTTTGAAGATGAATCTCCATATCAGAATATTAAAATTCTGCATTCTCCAACTCTTGGAAACTGCTTAATTCTAGATGATTTACAAAGTATGTTATCAATTAATAATGCTGATTATGTTAAATATGGTAATCATATATATTAAATTGTTAATTTTTCTATCTGTATACAACGTTTTAAAAAATTTTATATGTAATTTTTTTAAACATTGCTAATTTTTAGTATTTTTAAAAAAATTATATAAGATTATTCGTTGATAAATTTTGTTTAATCTAAATTAGAACTGCCAAAAACATTTCATTAATAAAAAATTCTGGAATAAAACTATTTTACAAATTATGGTATTTATAATAGTATGTGTGTGTGAATATACTTGTGTGAAAAAATTAATATTGTTTAAGCATATTATTGTTTCTCTAACATGCTTGTGTGTATATTGTATTATAATGTAATTTGTATTTTAAATTTTTTTATAAATTAATACATAATATTTAGTCATTAAGCAGCTTGAAATTTTGATTTCTCGGATCTTAAATGTCAACTAATTGTACAAATTTTTTTCATTGTACTACATTTTAATATAAATGTCAGCTCGGTGGTTTAAAGGTATCATGCCCGGCTCATAAGACAAAGGTTACAGTTTTGATCCTGGCTGGAGTTGATAGATTTTCTGGATGTGAAACTCATAGCCACACATTTCATATAGTTATGTAGCATATAAAAGATTCCTTGAATATCAATTTGGTTATGGTTACTCTTGGCAAAGTAAAATCACAGCAAAATTTAGCATCCAACAAGAGCTTGAATTAAATAAATTCCAGCATTGTGAAAATTTGGTAGTGGGAGCTGCCATTAAATGGTGCCACCAATCAAAGGGCTCTCGTACTTGAGAATTTGTCATATCTACAAAAACTTAACTGCTAAGATGCAGCCCATTTAAAAAAAATAATATTAAAAGGGTTCACCTATGTAATGGATTCAAAAAATTAAAAAAAATCCCCCCCCCCCATAAATTGCTTTCTTAACATGTCTAGAATATGGCGGTAAAGTGATTTTTTTAAAATTTGAAGTTGTTATAAAGAAGCAAGTGTTAGAAAAGCAGCTGTTCGGAGTGGCTATTGTGTACAGTCAGCTTGATACCATTGACCCTTCTATGCAAATATACGTTCATACAAGTTTAGACAAGTTTGTAGAGGTTTAAAAGGAAATATCTATAGTTATTGAATATTTCGTCGAACTTGTTTTAGTTTTTGCCACCAGGCATTGCCGATTGAGGATAAGTTAAGATTTTCATTGTTTTAATCGGACTTGAAACTTTAAACGCAATTTTCTCAAAACTGTGTTTTTCATACTTTCCTCCATTGTATCTCAAGAACAGTTTGACTGAATGACTTCAAATTCATAGGTTAGACTCAGCACATATATACACACCAAATGGACTACAATCATTCCAAAATTCAAAATATTTCTATTTTTTATAGCAAAAAAACCCCCCCAAAAAACAGGAAATTTGAAATTTTTTGCTTAGAGGTCTACCAAAAATCCAATTTTTGATATTTTCAATTGAGTATAATCCATTCTGTGCATTTAAGCGTATAGATTAAAACACTGTTAATTTTTTAAATTTCAGATAAGCCATACAGTCAGAATTGTGGAGGAAGTAAGTGTCCATTTTTTCTAGGCGCGCGTGTTCAGAGTGCTATAACTCGCGTTCTATTGGATATTTTTGGCTAAACATTTATATACATACTTTTAAAATACATATAAATAAATGATAAAAAAGTCCTATCTTTTTATTGGTTGTCAAAACAAATTATCTAAAAATGCTTAAAAAACATTCTGTCACATAGGTAAACCCCCTTAATAGAAAAAATTATTGTATTATTTTATAATGAGAATTTTGCTCTCAAAAGTATCTTCCCAAAGCATTTTCAGTCAAGCTTTTGATTGTAAGTAAAAAAATTTATCGTCAAATTTATGAATAATTTTTTTTATTTCAGATTGTTAGGTTTAAACCAAGATTAATTTTACTTTTAGTTATTTTTCATTATTGTAACATTTGAAAAAATTCACTATCATTAAGTTTTATTATTTTAAATCTTTTACATGATATATGCATCTCTTATAAATAATACATGGAATTTTTGATAGATTGTGAATTTTTTTTCAGATCTTGCTGAAAGTGATATAAATTATACTCATGGAGTTATGAAGTTTGGATCTATTTCATACACTGGGAAGGAAGTCTTGATTCTTGGTGGTGGAGATGGTGGCTTATTACATGAACTACTTAAAGAAAATCCCAAATTTATTACTATGGTCGATATATCCTTTTTGTGAAATATTTCTTTGTCATAATTTTTCTTAGCTAGATTTAAAATTGTTAGCAATTTCTTGACTAATGTAGGTTATAAATACTTTACATTATTCATATATATATGCTTATTAATATGTATCATGTATTATATGGTGTTTTGAAATTGTAAAGTCAACATTTTATTTGTTATAGTGAAGGGATGAGTATGTTAATTCTGATAGTCAAATTAAAAATTGTTTAGCTCTTCAAGGTATTTTTTAAACTGGAATAAATGTAAAAGTAATAATTTTAAAATAAATGGTAATTAACAGTTGGTGGATGCGCAAGTTATAAAAGTAATTGACATTTGAATTAATACCCTATTAAAAGGATGTTATTTTTGATGCATAAGACTAAATAAAATCACTATATAAATTACTAAAACTAATTACACATGTGTTTGAAATGTATTTCATTAAATTTCGTATTTTTGTAAAGTTATTTTCTTGATATTTAAAAAAATATTTAATTCCAATTAAAACTTAATCTTACTTTAATTGTCTTGTAACTAATACATCAAAAGTTTTTTTGGAATAGGAATACTTATAGATGGTTAAATATCACTTATTTTTTGTGAACAAATAATTATTATTAATTATAATTGTTGATCTCTTTACATTTATTCATATTTGAAAATATATTTTATATTGATGTTTTATTAATATTTATAGTTTATTATATATTGTATGAATTGCTGTCTCTTATTGGATTTGTTTTGATTGTATTTGATCTTTAATGATTGGTAAATAGATCAAATGGTTGTGGATGCTTGTCGTATTCATCTGAGAGGCTGCTGTGGTGATTCTTTAGATAAATTAGAGGGTCCTAATTATAAGGTATAATTTTGATTAGCATTATGATTTGTATCTGTGATTTACTTTCATTAGAAGAATGTTTAATCTTATAAATGAATTTGTAAAGTATCTTATTAACTTTTGTAGCTTATTTTTATGTGTTGTATAATGTTTCGCCTTAAGCATTGCTTTGTTATTCTTCTAGTTTTGTAGAATTTTAGTATATTGCATATTTTAACTATTTGGTTACTGAAAACAATAATTACATATCATGTGACTGATTATTTTAAATCTTTCTAACATGCATAAAATGTTAGTCCACTATGTCATTACAATTTCTGTTCTGAAATGTTTAAAAAAATTTTAAGACACAAATTGTTTTTAAAGTTAAAATAATCTTGCTTTTGAAAACAATATACATTGTAGCATTACCAATATTTAGAAATGCTTATTAAGTTATATCAGCATTATACTCTTTCCACATACCTTTATTTTTTATTACTTCAACTATTAAATTGGAAATTTTTTATATTGTAATATATTTGCACAATTATATTGCTTTATAAATTTTATAGTACATTTTTATGTGAATATGCTAGTCAATTTCTATCAGTTATGCTAACATTTTAATTTTTTCTCCCTTTAGATTTCTAATTGGTAAAATTTCACTTTGATTTTATTTCAAGGTAAAACATAAGAGCTTGTAATGATATAAAGAAAAAATTGCTAATTATCATTTATTCTGTGTGTACATAAAATATTTATTATTTTTAAATTTCGGAATATTGCTGTAATGGCTTTTAAAGATTTTTGTTGGGTTTCTTTTGTGTATTTAAAACATTGCATACTCCTATAAGGAGGGAAGGAAGGAAGATTTAAATAAAAGACAGAAACAGAAAAATTTAAGTAGTTTTTTTAATTTATGGTTTCACTGGTTTGATTATGAAAAAAATTTTGTTTATTCTTTACATCCTCAGAACTTTAAAAGTATTTTGGAATTGATGCTGTGTTTATACTCTTATGTGTGTGATTTTCTTATATTTAATGCTGTAGGTTATTATTGATGATTGTCTAAAGAGACTTGATGAATATTCTGAAACTGGCAGAAAATTTGATGTAATAATTAATGATTTAACCGACATTCCGATTGCAACATCACCACAAGGTGAGTGGTGCTTAATTTTATTTATTCACTCTTTATTTCTAAAAAAAAAGGCTTATTCTAGTTATTTAACTATTATTGTGATTATAGAATCAAATTCTTTTTCTGTTTATCATATTTCTAAGTAATGACTGAAAAGTGTAATATCAATGGTTTATACAAAATTTTCTTTGGTGGGATGATGAAAAACTTTTATGGATTTAAATTGTAGATGAGAAGAAAATTTTAAATATAAACACTTATATCAGAAGCATTCGTATAATAATAAAGGTGGCAGATGAAATACTACCATGCAATTAAGTGTATCTGTAGTACTTCCAAGGAAATGAATAATATCCAATTTTCAAGAATGATTTCAGAAGTTACTTTTTATGAAAGTTTTTGGAAACTTTTCTTGAAATAAATTAAAAATCTAAGATGATTGAAATCTTTTTATATAAGTTAAAACTGATTTCATGATAAATTTTTTGCAGAAATTAAATTTTTTTGTACATTTGGGGGGTATTAGTCTACAAAACTGAAATTGGTAATCATTAAAAAATTAAAAATTGTATTGTCATTTAAAACAATAAGCATGATTAACTTTTCTTTGAAATAGACGTGATAGGTATCTGGCTTCAATAATTTTTAATGTTTAATTAATTTTTTTTTTAAATAACTGCATGAACTTTGAAATGCATTATCATTTATAATGCCATATTAATCACCTCTCCTTTGATCTAATTTTTCTACAAAATTAATGAAACCTAACGGTAAAACATCTGCTAATTAAATCTTATATTAGCTATAAACACATTGAGTGCATTTACAATTTGTTGCACCACATATCCTATTAGCCCAGTCATATTAGGGTTTCTCTGCGGAATGAGAGATAATAAGCTGAAAACTTGTATAGACCTTTATTTTGTCACTCTAAATGTTGTCTCAAAAGTCTCATAAAATCTCGTGTCCGCGTCTTAAGATATTCAAGGTCAAAGATCAAGAAAATTGGGTTTTTTGCAAATATCTCGTTTCCTATGGCTTTAATGCTATTTACATTTATTATAAATATTGTAGAGAATAAAGTGTTCTATAACTTTAATTGAAACATTTTTTTATACATCAAACCGTTTTTGAGATAAAGGGCTCTGAACACGGAGCACTTAACTATCTACAGCATAACGCAAGGTCAACCATTAGTCACATGATATAATACGCCGTTTAAAGTCTATAAACCTTAAAAAAATATATATAGCTATAAACATTTGGCATTTCTTATTGATTATTTCATTACATTAATTAAAAGTGTGTTGTTGTTGCTAATGCCACCTGTCTGACGGATCGAGGCCCACGAAATTCATCATGGCATCGGGCTAGATAGTACGCCTGTCGTTAGCCGTAGCTTTGAGCACCATACAGGTGACAGTATAATTTGGCTCGGTTCCACCCCAATTTTGAGGGAGAACACCCTGGGAGTGGTCTCCCACCTCTCTTCCCCTTCCACCAACCTCACGAGAGGACATGCGGCTCGACGGCTATTTAGAGTACCCCCATGCCGCGAAGGCACTATACATTTACAAACATCCATGCCTTATCCGGGATTCGAACCCAGGCCCTACAGCACAGCAGTCAGCGTCACTAACCACTATACCGGATGGGCGACTAAAGTTTGTTTTCATTCAGCAAGTATTTATTTCTTTTATAGCATTTACATGTTCGCGTAGTTCAAAGTTGTTGACAGATGTATGCTTAAGGTACTTTTTAATTATAATCTTAATATATACTAATTACATTTAAAGTAGTGAAAAAAAATAAAGCAAGTAATTTTTAATTATATTTTTATTTAGAAATATGGTTTAAAAAATTATTACAATTAATATTAAGGAATGTTTGTGCAGAAGTTTCACAAAAATTTTAATAATAAGACGACCAGAATGTTATTTTTCTTTCTTCCTCTTCTTCTCGAAAATTTCCAATTCATTCTTATTATTTTCGTTGTGAAGGGTATTTGTCTGCAAATCTAGAAGGATTTCGGGATCAAAAGTATAATCTTCATCAAGATCGCTCTCGTGTCGTGAAGCATAGAAGCAAGCTTGCCCATTATACTGGCCGCAAGCTGAAGAACATTGCAACCCCAATTTCCTACATCCACAGTGTGAATTTTGACCATTTTTGCAGTTGCAAAATATTGTATTGAATAATTCATCTGGATCATGCGGTAATATTGTCGTAATCGATTCCAAGAATTCATTCCGCAGAATCCAACCACATTCCTGGGGTTCTAAATCATTCCCTAACCAAATTTGAACTTGATAATATACACTGCTGATGTGTTGATGAGCCTTTGTACTTGTTGGTGGAAAATTGGATAACTGCACGGGTTTATTGAGCTTTGTTGACTTGATGAATTGAGTGTAACGAAGATTATTAATACTGGTCTCAGATTTTGGAGCATTGTATATCGGCAACTCATCTATATTTTCATGTAATGTTTGTACAGGACAGTTTTCTTCTTGGAATACTTGAATTAGTTGATCTAAATACGGAACATTCTCTAATATTCTAATGAAATTTTTTTTCCGTTTTTTAAAAAATGCAGATTTTGTGTCATAGCCACTAAATGCGTGCAGAAATAAAATGTACTTTTAACAATGAGGATATTTATCAAAACGTTTGGAAGAGTATTTTTGAGTTTTAACATTCCACTTTCTAACTTTTTTTAAAGAACACTTCTTCTTAATGTGCTTGAATACGTCCAATCAAAATGACGAGCAAATCAATATCTTCTACTTTGACGGCAGTCCTGTAATGTTCAGATTCTTCAATAGCTGTTTCTACGATAAGGAAACAGTGCGACGTTAATATTCACTCACTCTACGATAAGAACATCTGCATCATCTCTGTCCTGTTTTGTCGTGATATCAACACATTCTAATTTTCCAATCAACATGTTAATAAAAAAATTTTTATTACATCAATTCGACAAAAATTTCTCTTGGCTAATTGATACGATCATTGTTTCGTCGATACAAACTTCATTCGATTTTGATAAAGCAGCAGTTCTTAGCTGTCTCATTGCTTTTATGTTTTTGCTATAGTCCGAGTATCCATCAAATACAACTAAAATTTTAGAATCATAATGTTTTTGTAAATATTTTACGTATTTATCAAAAATTATCGAAAAAGTATCGTCTTTACTCCATACGACTCAATGCAGAAGAAACGCACCATCGATAATGTACGTTACATTATTTTCGTCGAAATCGACAGGAGTCATATTATCACATAATGTCGCTTTCGTGGTATTTCACAAGCCCTAATGATCAAATAAAGGAGATGGATATGGACTTAGTTCATATTGGAGATATTCTTGAATATTACATTCAAACCGTTTGCTTTCAGTTATTGTTTGGAAGAGTAACAATAGATCAATTGAAACTCAACAACCTTTAATTTTGACAGATTTGTTGACAATCGAAAGCGGTAAAACCTTATCGGATCGTTTTAACTTTATTTCATTAAATTTTTAAGCAGTTATCTTTACCAATGATTCTAATCCGATTTCATGGGCTTTGTGACAATTAATTTGATCATTCCCAACCATTACAGAAGCTAAAGATACCAATTGTTGCTTTTTTTAGAAAGAGATTATGAAGTGTAAACCATTCAACTAGTTTACTTACATCAGTATTATCTCTTTTTACTCTTGAATCCTTAGCATTAACGTGTTGTTCAGTAGAGTTTAAAGAAATGGTATAAAACTTCTCCATCTCCTCACAAATTGTATTTCTTGCGTACTTCGACCGCGAGATACTCCCCTTCTGTCTTCATAGATTTCATTAGACTCTGTTCGATAACCATATCTGTTCATTCACCAGAATTAAATTTCTCTGTTCGTTTCACGGTGAAGAATCCATTTTAAAAGTTCTTAAAAGTATGTCCATCCATTGTATTTTACAAATCGATCATATCTTGAAGACATAAATGTGCAGACTTCGCATGCAAAAAATGACCACTAGCACGAAAATACAGTAGCATTCTTCATACAGCATTAAGATGTTTTTTAAAAAGTCCCAGTCTTTCAGCGCGAATGAAGTCGAGTGCTATTGATACAATTTCGAAATATTGTAGCCATAATTGTGCTGTAGAACATCGAGCTTTTAATTCACTAAGTTTATTCTGAAATTGATCAATAAAGACGTTTGAGTTACCTACACACACTCTTCAACACCTTCATAGGAAACGTTTCAGCAATTGATTTTTTCAGTTAACTCATTTAAAACACAATCTTCAATTTTAATGTCTACAAAGATCATTGATAATGCAAGTCGTAATAATGTCTGACCTCTGATACTTCTTGAATAACCGTGACCATTCAACATTTTATCAACTGAATTTGTAGCATATATCTTACCTAGAGTTTCTTTGAGTCCACTTCCGTCCATTATATATCCTATGGATACAAGAAAGGACATGAGCATATGAAATCCTCCTAATTTAACAACTATCTTAAAAAATTCTGAGTTAGCATCTAATGCAGCAACTATTTCCCGAGCTTTAGAGTAGAGAGTTTGATCAAAAGTAATTAAACACATTTTTTGGCCATGTAACTTGGCAATATTTGCAGCACAATGTAAAGTAGTATAAATTGTGTCAACGTTACTGGCAGGATGATCAATAAAAGGAAGAAACATAACCTGAGAAGTAGAAAATCCTTATTATATTTAGTGAGCTGTTCGAGAAAGCCATTCCACCAGGAAACGATGAAATATTCTACGAACAGATGAGGATTATTAAAAAAATATAATTGATTAAAGAAAACTATTAATAAATGTAATGTAATAAAAATGCCAAATGTTTGTAACTATATATATTTTTAAGGTTTATAGACTTTAAACGGCGTATTATATCATGTGACTAATGGTTGACCTTGTTTTATGCTGTAGATAGTTAAATGCTCCGTGTTCAGCTCCCTCTATCTCAAAAACGGTTTGATGTATAAAAAAATGTTTCAATTAAAGTTATAGAACACTTTATTCTCTACAATATTTCTAATAAATGAAAATAGCTTTAAGGCCATAGAAAACGAGATATTTGCAGAAAGATCGATTTTTTGACCTTTGACCTTGAATATCTTAAGACGCGGACACGAGATTTTATGAGACTTTTGAGATAACATTTAGAGTGACAAAATAAAGGTCTATACAAGTTTTCAACTTATTATCTCTCATTCCGCAGTTGACCCTTTTTTTTTTGAGTAAGATGACTGGGCTATATTTAGCATTTAGTGATGCTGACTGCTGTGCATGGGACCTGAGTTTGACTCTTGGAGAAGGCATGAATGTTTAAAAATGTATATTGCCTATGCAACATGGGGCACTCTAAATAGCCATCAAGTTACAAGTCCTTTCATGAGGTTGGTGAAAGAGAAGAGAGGTGGGAGGCCCCTGAGCCCTCTCCATTGTGTTCTCCCTCAAAATTGGTGCGGAGCCAAACCAAATTGTACTGTCACCTGTATAGCGTTCAAAGCTATGGCTATCAACAGGCATAGAACTAGCCCCTTGCAGCAATGGATTTTATGGGCCATGATCTGATGTTACTGTCTATCAGGCAGGATAAGTGACAGTAACAACACTAATTGTTGCATTGTCATGCCTGCTGTTTTTTAATTTAAAAAAATAAAAATCTATCATTTGTCCAATTTTAAAATTAAACCAGCTTTTTGTCTGAATGATTTTGTATTTTGAAAAGTCCTTTTTTTTTATTTTTCAAAAGTAGTTAATATTTTTATGTAATGTAATATAACAATTGTGTAGAAAAGTATGAATTAAAATATAATTTTTTCAAAGTATTGTTGTATTTTAAAAGAAGTTACTTTCAATTTGATTGCTGTTGAATATGCAATAAACCTTTTCTGTATTTGTAGGTGAAATGTGGGATTTCGTCAAAAAAATAATCAACAAATCTTTGCGTGTGTTAAAAGATGATGGCAGCTATCTTAACCATGTAAGGAGTTTTTTAAAAATATTTTGTGTATCCCTTTATGTATTTAAAATGCAGGATCAAGCAAAAAATAAAAATGTTATCTTGCATTTTTAAAATAAAATGTAATGCAATAAAATTCAATAAATTTTATAAAGGATGAAGCTTTTAGTATAAGCCATTGAATAAAACTTTTGAAATATCAATTATAGCTGTAATTGTATTGCTTAATATTCATTGTTGTGAGATATTTTTATGTTCATGAAAAACTTGGGATTTTCTTATTTAAGGTATATAACATGTAATGAACTAAATTTTCTTATTTTAGGCTCTTGGTGAAAGTTGTGTTGATGCTTTAAAAACATACGAGAAAATGCTTGACACTTTGCCTGTTAAAGTTTCTTTTGAAAAGCATTCAGCTTATGTGCCTTCTTTCATGGAAAAGTATCCTTTTGTTTTTAATATTAATCTTCTAGTTTAAGTATTTTAATGTTATAAATTTTATTTATTTTCTCCATGTAAAATTTATAAATAAATTTTTTCAATTTATGTGATTATCTTAATTGATAGAAATAATATGCAGAATGATTAATAAGTTTTAAATATTACTATATTGAATTGCAGAAATGGTATATAAGATGTATTTTATTGCTTTTTTTTGTTAATCGTACTTTTTAAATACTTGGTATAAAGACATGCAGTGATAATTGAAGCTTCATGGATGAAATATTTCCTCATCTTCAATACTTGTTAAATAAGATCCTTGTTCTTTGCCATTTTTATATTTATTTTAATTTTCTTTTTCTGATTCTCATTAAATTTTTAAATTTCCATAAAAGTAATTTTTATTTATCTTGTTTTATAATTTCAGTAGTGCGATCATGTGATCAATATATGAAAAAAATTTTGACATCACTTAATCTCTTGCATTGAATATTAATGTTTGATTCATTTTAAAAATTTGTATTGATAATCAACTGTCATTTATTCAAAATAATTTTAATAAATGAATACAGTCCAAGTGTATGATCAAAAGTAGAGCATATCGAATTTGTTTTGAAATTAATTTTAAAATGCTGAAATGTAGACCCTTTTAATTTATACTTTTGTATCAGACAAACTTATTTTATAGAGGATTATAAAAAAATTTTAAGTGATTTTATTCTTATTTCATTTAAGTAAAAGTGCTCATTATTGTAAGTTGCATTTTAACCTCCCCCCCCCTTTATTAATCACTAAAATTATAAGGGTTGATAATAATATAGAAAGGTATTCAGTTGTATAATCTAAGAATTAAATACTTGTGGTAACTTTTGTTGATTCTGATTCTTTCATCAAAATTTACAGTTTCCTAAATCATAAACAGGGAAGTTTCTATATTCAGTTTTAATCATAATGTAACTCCGTACTTTTCCATTTCGCCCGCACAAAACTCGCCAATCAGACTTTATTGACGACAACACATAATATGCACATAAGATTTTTATAAATGTTAGCTCTTAATTTCTTTTTTTTTTTCACTTTGAAGGAATAAGCATTTTAGTACAGTTTACATTTTTTTCATTCTTTTCAATGTAAAATATTCCATTTGGCTTTGGTTGTATTGTTTTTGGCGACTTTATCACGTGCACAAGGAAAATGGGAAGGTACCTGCATTTCTAGTATTATTGTATAAACTTAGTTTTTGCATTGGAAATGGTATTTTTAAAACTTAAATTCTGCATGAAATAACAATTATAACTTGTATATTTTTTCCTTAACTATAATAACAGCTGGGTGTTCTATGAAATCAAGAAAGTTTGACAGAGTGTCGATTGTATTCTAAGAGTATGTTATTGGCAAGAACTTTCCTCCTTTATAAGTAGATCCAAAATTTCAATATCAAGGGCTGTTTTATAGCATTAGCTTATATATAGGAAATTCAATTGTTTTTAAAGACTAACACTTTGTTGCATGTTTTAGAAGCATATGATACTGAAGAAATCCTACTTGATTTTTGTATGTATTTTCTAAGAACTTTTGGTGTCTTTTGCTTATTGAAGTATTTTAAAATGTTGGCATTTTTTTATTCAATTATTTTATATACTGAATGAGTTTTGAGAATATTCCATGATTTAAACTTTCTTGTTTAAGTGATTCTTAACGAAAAAGGTATTAAAAGAATTATGAGTGCTTTAGAGGTTTTAATTGGTATGTAAATATTCAAATGGAAACCAATTATGAGATTACTAAGAAAAATAACACTCAAATATAATAAGTCAATTTTTTCCTTATATATTTATATTAAAAGAATAGTAACAAAAATGTTGATATAAAAAGAAGATAAGTGTAAAATGAAAAGATTTGTTTAAATTTGATGCTAAGTATTTAGTACTGTGTTTGTTTTTTATAAAAAAAAAACTGCTTATTTTCTACAATTTTTATTATTGTTTTTCTTTTATTTAGATGTGAATGATCGAAAAATTAGATTTTTTTGTACTTATTCCTAGAGGAATTTCAATGTGCTAAAACATGAATTTAAATATTGTATCTCAATATAAAAAGTTTAAAAAAATTCTTATCTATTACGTTTGAAAATTTTGCAATTCAAAACAAATAAAGAGTAACGGAAATTCTTACTTCATTCTTAATCTGTTATTTTCTACAGATTTTCTCATATATTTCCTTAAAATTGGCTTTGATACTTCGATTTTATAAAATAAATTAAGAGCTTTTTTATGTGAATGAAATTATGCTTTTTTTTCTCTAAAAGATAAATTGTATTGTACGTATATATGCTTTGTATTAAAATCATCAATCAATTTAATTTTGAATCAAGTATTGAATGCACATGTAAAAAAAGATGTTTAACGCTTTATTATTATTATAAATTGCACAAATCTGCACATTATTTTGATACCTTGTTTGTACATATGTTGAACAACTATCCAAAGAAAAATAAGTGACTGTGTACCCAATGTGTTATTTGGGCCAGTGACTGTGTACCTTATTTGTGCCAATCTTAATCTAGATAATTTTAGATAAAAATTATTAAGTAAAAATAAGATGGGTCAGAGACAAAATTACAGAAATCTAAATGTTTTATTTTGAATTATTATAATTTAAGTGGTTGATAATTTATCATAGTATTATGTATATTTATTTATAAGCTATGTATTGAAGGGTGAAAACATCACATAATGATTTTATTTTTGAGTGATTCTAAGTCAATCGTTGATAGTTTAGTTTAGGATGAACCAGTATATTGATATTTTAATCATTTCATGCTATCAATATTTTTTTGTGGTCTTTAAATGATTTTTTTTTTGTTATTGAAAATTATGTATTTGTTTGTCACATTTTTTTGCTGTTTTAATTAAAAATGCTTAAAATGGATTTGTTTCTGACTGATCAAATGTTTCGTCTACATTGTTTTCTTGTTCAGCATTCAGTTTTTAAGTATTTCTAGTCTTATTGAGTATTAACTTATAAACAGTGTTCTATCACTTTAATAAATCAGTATTTGTACAATGAATTTGTATTAAATTATTCTGTAAATGTATATTAACTTTTAAAATGTTGTTTAATGTTTTGCTTGGACAAAACAACGTATTTTTACTGTCTTGCATAATTGCGTGTTGAAAATCGAAAATAACTGTTGTCTTGTATTTACTTAAATATTTTACTATCATTCAGTGCTGTATTTTGTAGTGTTATTTGAATTTTTTACTTAAATCTAAGGCATTATGCATTTGAAAAAATTATCTGTACATATTTTGCATTGGATATAATCGAACACTTGAGTAATAAATCGCTGTAAAGCAGAGTATAAAATTAATTACAGAATCTCAGTTTGCAATATTTTTTGCTAATTCTACAAGATTATTTCTTTTGTAAATTTTGTTAGATTTATTTTTAAAAATTTACTTTTTCTGTGTCTGATAATCTTGATACTAAAACCCTGAAAAAAGTATTTTTCATTGATAAATCCAATTGTGATGCAATTCTTGAATTTTATATCTGTATCACATGATTTCAGAATTCATTAAGTGCTCCAATTTCAGTAATATCTATTGAAATATCCATCATTATGTAATATTCAATACTAGTCATTTTCTAGAACATGATGGTATGATGTCAGAATTAACAATGTACTCCAGTTTTAGTAATGCCTATTGAAATATCCATCATTATTCAATACTAGTTATTTTCTAGAACATGTTAATAGAATCTCTTATACCTAAGTCTGACATTTTGTATTTAATTATGTAAAGCAGAATATAGTTTTTTATTCAGCCAAAATGTGATAGACTAGTCAGAATTGATATAAATTTTAATTCATTAAGTTACATCTGTGTGATATGTTTTCATGAGAGAGATATAATGATTTATATTTATAAAATTATTTTTTATTTTATCTAGCAGTGTACCCTTAACATTTAGTTAAACAGTCAATTTCCTTTCCTTAGAAATGATTCAAATTCTATCTTTTAATATTGTAAAATAGTCTACTTACTATTCAAATATTTTTGTAACTGCTCGCTCTTACAATCAAATACATTGTTAATAACTTTTAAAATAGGAATATAGGGACAGTTTTTATTTTGAAAAAATTAATTTGTAAACTACATGTGAATTGAAAGATCTACTTATTATCTTCACTGTGCCTGTAATGTTTTTCTTAATAAAGTATAATTAAGAAATATTTGTCTCTTTTCTATTCTTAATTCAAATATACTATAAAATGTATTTGATTAGGTTACTGTATTAGAGTATTTAAGACTCTTGTTTATTCAATGCTTAAGTATTAATACATTTTGTTAAAGTTGCCAATCTCTGCGACAAAATGTAAGTGAATGTTATATTGGTTACTGATATGAAGTCAAATCTGAGAATTTTTGAAACAGAGCCAATTGTTAAACTTAGGAAATTTTAGAAGTGTTTAAAGTACCTCCTTCTGGTATAAGTGCATTTCTGTAGACAAGCTTTTCAAGGATTCGATATTTCAAACCATTCATTTCCTATTGGTTAAGTGTAGGCTTTTATGACCTCATGAATTAAATGTCCTAGTTAGCTTCTTTTAGGTTAGAAAACAACCAAAAATTACATACAGCAAGATAAGAATGGGAGTAATGTTTTTTGTTACTTTTTATATGCTTTTGTTTGAGAAGTTCAACTGTCAAAAAGAATTATCATGAGGAAGCACATTTAATTAAGGATTTCATGGAAGATGCTTAGTAGTGCACTAATTAGCTGTAATTGCCTTCTATTTTTCTAACTTCATGGCTGTGTCCTATGCCTGAGTAAAACAACATATATTACTTTTTTCACTGCTTGTTGTCATTTTGTGATGTTGAAATCATGTTCAAAAGAACTATACTTGACTTTTTTTGGTATGTTGGAGTGTGAAAAGGCAGCATTAAACACCAGTTACAAAAATAATGCAATATATATCCTTAATTAAGCAGTTTAATGGTTTTTACTGGTACTCCCCTTATTGTTCTATTAAGTTACGGAAGACTAAACAGAAAACTAATTTTTTCATATGCAGCTCTTTATGAATAATTTTACGTATGAATCCTGTATTAAGTTCCTTTTGTATCATTTGGTATGTGTACAATGATCTTCATCGGTTATATTACTTTTTTCATATGGGACAACACATTTTCTGTAAGATGTTTGCTGACAAAATCTTTCTGCATGCTCAATGTGAAGAGAATTGGACATTTATATGAAATTCTGTTAAACATCAGAATACAGTGAATTTTGTTAAACGCGAAAATGCTTGAAACAGAATATCGGTTAATAGGAAATAACACAACAGTCTTGTCAAATAACTATGTATTTTATTGTGTTCTTCTCTTAACACAAAACGAAAATCACTTAACACTAAAACATTTCCCTTTTAGGAATGAGCAAATTACATAAAAACCAGCTACCCAGAGGAGATTTAAGAGGGGGTGTAAAATGAAAGCTGGTTTTTACACATTTCGTAGAAAGGTGGCAAACTTGGCTTTCGAATAGCCTGTGACATGAGCCAATTTTATTTATTTAAGGAAGCTAATTTAACCTTACAACTACCACATAAAAACATCTGAAACGAGGAACATCATGAAAAGAAAATATGCACAGTTATTTAGACGCACATTTCATTGGTGAAATGAATAACACACAAAATTGGCTACATCGAACAATTTGATGCTAAAAAAGACAATACAATGAAAAATATCAGATTATTTTCCAAAAATGCAATAAATATTGTTTTTTAAAACTTAAAAATGTATTAAATTTCATTAAGTTCTTCTAAATATTTTTGTTTCATTGACTTTCTTTAAATACATGCAAATCTACATATCTATGGAAATAAAATGTGCCCTAATAAACTTAATTTTGTTAAATGTATGGGTTTTATTTTGTAATATTCTTTAACACACGAAAAAATATTTCAGTCTCCTCAGTTTTGTGTTAAACGATTTTCACTGTAATAGAACTTTTTTTTTCCATATGCTAATAAAAAAATGTTAAGTGCATTCTTTTCCAATTATTCTTTAAATTCATTAAAAAAATTCCCACGGGGCAACAATCTTGCATCAAAAATTTTTCCTTTATTTCAAAAGTTTTATTTTATGATAAACTGTAATTAATCTGTGGGAATAAAATATTTTACATTTACATAGTTGATCAATAATTTTTCTTTAACACTGCGCCAGGCAAATTACTTTAGTAGAACTTGTAACTTTTTCTAAATGGTTCGCAGTTTCTTATTTCAAATATCTGTTGAACTAGTTCTTTCTGGAGAAAAAATTAGACTGTGAAATATTTTTTTATTTACAAATTTTCTTCCACATATATTACTGATATATCGCTAAGCATTAAAATTCGTATAAGTTAACTTGTTACAATATTAATAATTAACTACAGTTAGTGAAGGTGCTAATTTTTGTATTGCTATAGTTTGCAGTAACGAATTATGCAGGGTGATTCACACTACTATACTAACAAACTTGTAGGGGTACAGGGACAATATATATACTCGGAATCACATAGGAATACAAGGTCGCAAAAATGCTGTATTTGCGAGCCATGGTACAAAGAAGTAGAAAAAGAACGGTAACAGCAACACATTAACGGGACAAAAAACATTTTATTGAAAGGTTGTTCTACAACACAAGTGTTCGAAAGTGAATGGAACTTTCTGTGGGGGTCACATAAAGAGTTTAATGTACAAGACGCCCGTTTCCTTCAGTTGAACTCATCGCTCGGATATCTAGCTATCGAAAGGATACAGGACATGCTAGGAATCTTCCAGAACGTTGGAATTCCATGCAGTACCGCTGTCAGGCTTCCAGAACGACTTCCGATCGTAATTTTGAGAAACTGTTGTATAATCTTCCAGTACAATGTCTTTTGCCCTATTAATGTGTTACTGTTGATGTGTAACATCTTTCCTCTCGGTTGCTGGATATTAGTAGGAGGGATTTCGTGAAAAGGGACGGAATTGTGTAACAGGAAGTCGGGGAAGCGCGCACTATTTGATTTGACCAATCAGCGCGCTTCGTGGTGTCTTCGCTAGTCTCACATCGCGGTCCAACTCTAGTAGCCATCAAGCTGCCAGCCTTTTTTATGTTGTTAAATTTAGCATTTCAAAATATTCGAATTCAAAAACTCGGTTTTATTTTCTTGACTCTAAATCCACTTCACATATACCATCAATGTCTTATTAGACTTCATCCACGATAAACTTGCGATTCTTACGCTCAATTGTTATAGTCTCAGGGTTCGTTGTGTATGAAATCTGAGGACAGTGATTTCGGTGGTCGTATACATTTCTCCGAATCAAACGGTTCAAAATATCAAAGATTTCCGGCATTTTGTACTTTTACCATGTACCGAAAGTGGTTCTGCTCCTTAAAAAAAAAAAAAAACTATCACCCGCTTTTTATGATTTTGAGTGGTGATTTTAACTTCAGTTTGCCAGAAGCCGAGCCGCTCATAGCTTTTTTGAGTGATGAACTCCAGCTCGAAATGAACACAAATATAAATGTTTCGACAACTAACAGTGGTATTGTTATTGACGCTGTTTTTCAACGGTTTTTAAATACTATTAAATCACAAGTATATGTATCATATTTTAGTTATAAGCCTATTGTCTCCACTCTTCGCCAAATTGAACAAGAATAATTATTTTTGATAAAAAATTGCATTACTCCTTGTGTTAATTAAATAAAATTTTCATTAAAGATATATAATTATTCGATAGAAAATTATTTTCAATCCTACCCGATTCATTTTTTTCAGGATTTAAGTTACTATTGCGTATTTACCACGATAACATGTCAGATGTTACACATCATATGCGACTACTGTAAGACTCGTTTATTTCTGTTCTTTTTCTCTGCTTCTTTGCACCATAGCTCACAACTACATTTGCGAGCCTGTATTCCTATGCGATTCCTAGTTTTCTCTGTACCCCCTATACATCTTGCAAGTTTGTCGGTCTGGTAGCGAACCACCCTGTATATACATTACTTTTTTTCTCTGATACTAATATAGAAACATTTCACATCCCGTGCAAGATCTTCAACCTTCGACATCTAAATCACTTAAAGGGGCTAAAAATTATGAGATTTGTTGCTAAAAACCTCGGGTAGCATCAAAATACTAAGGTTCTTTGTTAGCTCCGCAGGGTACGCAGAACTGAAGTCAATGTTAATTCAGTAAATTCTTCCTCCCTTTAAAACTGGATAGAGTTTAAGAGTTCGACAAGGAATTAGGAAAAATATTCGATATTTAAAGTAGAGCATTTATGATGGGAAAAAAATTAGTTTTTTTATGTTTCAATTTTTAAATGGAAGAATTCAATGAACTAAATTTATGTGACGTCATAATCACATGATAATTTTAAACCACGTGTTTTTAGCCAATCAAGTTCAAAAACACATGTGACGTCATAGTCACGATAAATGCAATTATCTATTTTCAGCAAATCAGTTCATGCACTTCGTTGTTGCCAAATTACGCTTTTTACAGAAACTTTTTTTTAAAAAATTAATATTTGTCACTTTATTTAAAAGTACATGTATAAAACAAGACTTTGTTTTCTTTAATTTTAAAATCTTTTTGCAGAAATTTCTTTTTATAACTCTTGAGCATCTTTACCCAACTATGCAATTTGAAATTTTACCTAAGTTTTACAAATAGAATAACAAGTACGAGCTAGTTTAATGTCCGTTTTGAATTCAATGTAGAACACGTGTTTATATTTATCATGTGACCGTCATGAATTTAGTCCATTGAGTGAGTGAATATTAACGTGGCACTGTTCAGCTACACAAAGGTTTTTGGTGAAGGACTGTGTAATTTTGAACCATGATCAAGTGACGAGGGCGACACCTGAGCTAGCACCCCTCTCCTAACTACCACTCCACACCAACGGGCGGACGTTTTGAGCTCTCGACAGATTTAACGTGCATCACTCCCCTACACGGCGAGTCTTTAGTGGTACTGGGCTCGAACTCATGACAGGCCTGTCATGATCCGATACCTTGACCACTTGGCTACCGCGGCCACAAGAATTCGATTAAAGATGATTGTCAAATGGTCATGGTCGCGAATACGTGGTTAGCGTTGTCGAGTCGCTGGTTTAAAACCTAGTGGTGGCCTCGGTAGTCTAGTGGTCAAGGTAACGGACTCGTGGCTGGCATGTAATGAATTCGAGCCTGTGCCGCTAAAGACCCACTGTGAAGAGGGGCCGATGTCGAGCCTCAAACGTCCTCCCGTTGGTGTGGTGTGGAAGTTAGGAGGGTGGTGCCAGCTCAGGTGTCTTCCCCGTCACTTGATCATGGTTCAAAATTACGAGGTCCGTTGTCAAAAGCTCTCGTATAGCTGAATAGTGCGACGTTAATATTTACTCACTAGTGCTATTGAAGACTCGTCGTGTGGAGGGGATGCACGTTAAATCTCTGGAGGCTCAAAATCCTCCCACTGGAGTGGTGTGGTAGTTTGGAGATGCTGTACCAGCTCAGGTGTTGTCCTCGTCATTTGATTGGTTCAAAATTACGAGGTTCGTCGCCGACAGTCCTCATGTCACTTCAGGAATGGCTCTCTAGCAGTTTTGCCACCCTGCACAAAAACGGAAAAGGCCGTCCCTCTCTCCAAAGCAAAAATTATTATTAAAAATGATGAATTTTTCATATAGATACACATCTATCCAACTTGAATAATTAGTGCTAACAAAAAGGCGGCATAACGATAACGAGTAATATGCAAGAGAAGGAATCGTCCATTTCAACAGGCCAATTTTTTCGAAAAAGAGTCTACTGATAGTAGGGATTAGAAATGTCTATTTTAACTTATAGTAAGTATAACTTGTAGTAACTTATAGTAACACTCAAGACGGAAATAAAATATTTCCTGTGGTTCTCTATCTGCCAAAAACTTACTACCCCTATTCAATTTTGGATAGCTGACACCGGACATCACATGGGTGAACGGAATGTCGTTTGTGACCCCACTCCGAGATGGGGAGAAAGTTACTAGTGAAAGGTGTGTAAACATATCAAATGTCATGCTTTAACATATAATCCCACCTCGAACCCTTCAAGTTTCAACATAAAAGAAAACTGACATAAAACATACAGAGTACAAAATAAGGGAAAAAAAAATACCTTAAATGAAATACCAAATATTCACACCCAATAATGTTTCAGAAAATATCTGAAATTATTTGTTACAAAAATATATATTTTTCAAATTTGATCCAAATGCCGCCCTTAAAATTGACCACTCCGAGCAGAGCTCCGGTCTGTCCGGCCCTAAAGCCGCCTCAGGCCACTTCAGAGTGTGACGTAAATTTAAATCAAATCAATATAGTGTGTTTTTGAAGCTTCTTAAATAAAAAAAAATATTTTATTTCCGTCACACATGGAAGCCAATATGTTTACAGATGACTGGTTGCAAATCTCAGTAGCTCACACAAGAATTTTTCAAGGGGGTTGTTGAAAAAACTTTCCATGGTTGAAAGTCCCCCAACTCGTATCATACCTCAAGACAACACCAATTGATTCTTCTGATTTTGTTAACAAAAAACAGTAAAAAAAAAATTATTTAATTAATAATTAGCATTAATAAATAAAATAAATTGTTAATAAATTAGCAGTAGTTAATTAAATTTTACGTTATTAGGATTATCATCAATCGAAAAAAACTCAAGGGCTTTGGGGGTGACCGGACCCCTAGGACACTCCCCTTGTGTGCGCCACTGCATACTCTTGATCCTCGATCAAATGACGATGACGTATTCCCCAAACTTCCTCACTGCGTCAACCAAAGAACTCTGAGCCTCGAGAGACTTTAGAAAAAAAAAAAAAAAACTCTACAAGTTCGCAACTATAACGCCACTGGAAAGAGAAGGATGAGAGAGAGAGAGAGAGAGATTTTGTAATCAAAAATGCTTTCTCTAAGATAATAATAGCATGTATTTTGTAGGCTAGATGGAATACAAACTGAAAAAAAAAAAGAATTAAGCAATGCACATTGGGTTTTATTTCTTCGCCTTTCCCCACTTTTGCAAAAGAGTAAGTTCTTGTAGCTGAACATTTCTAGAAATAAAGCCTGATTTAAAAAAAAAAAAAAAAAACGAAAAGAATTATTGCCTTTTTTTTTATTATAGCAACAAACTTAATTTCTTAAATTTTTCTTAGACAAAGTTTTATTAAGAATACAGTAACACCTTGAACTTCCGTGATTGGTGGGACTGAGTGATTACCGTGTAGTATTATTTGCATATAAATATATATAAATTATTTTTAAGTGGGGCTGGAGACGAAAGAAAATAATATAAGAAAAAAAAAATCATAGATAACACAAATACAAAATCTCAAACCGAAGTTATCTTGATGTCGAAGGTTTCATAAAATCTAACAAAGTACCCTGCCGGCTCAAAGGATATTTTGCCCTCTTGCAAAATTTCCTCGCAGCCTGATAATAATTTTTTAATTCGTTGTTTTGTTGAAAAAATACGCTCTTCGTTGGAGTCTGTGTCTTTTAAAATTTGTTACCCTTTTTCAATTAACCTTCTGTGAAATTCCCAGCCATCATTCGATTTTTTGATTGAACTGCGCCTAAGACTCAATGTCTTGCTCGTGCTCATGCATTTCTATGAGATAATCGTCAGCTCCTGATTGTGGGAATCCAGCAGTTCTATCCACTTTTAAATTTATTTGCTCGGCAAGATCGACCACTTCTTCAATCACATTACTCATTTCTCAGTCTCTGGCACAGATTCCATCTCAGTTACAGTGATGAAAGAAAAAAAGATGAATCGACAAAATTTGAAAATCGCATAACTCCGGATTCGCGTAAGTCGGGGTAACGTAAGTCGAGGTATTACTGTAGTTTTAGTCTCCAAGGTGCTATACATATAATATTTATATATAGTGATTAAAAACAGCAGCCATTTTGGTGTCAACGGAAATATAAAAGCGTTATGAATATTTTAAAATTGAACTCTTCGAAGTTGTGTAATAGAGAGAAATATGATGAAAGTCGTGTACGTACAGATTTTCAGTAAAAATTTAGGACTTCTGGATTTAATTTAGTTAAAATTTTTTCAATTTATTTGCTCGAGGAATATTGATAAGAAAAATTTCTTCAATCGGAAAAAAAAATTGCTTTCCCCCTCTCAAATTTAACCAAAAATATAAAACGCTGTTCAACATTCCTTAGATAGCTGCCCATCCGGTTTTGTGGTAAGTGACGCTGACTGTGAGGGCCTGGGTTCGAATCCCGAAGAAGGGATGAATGTTTGTTTGTAATCCTTCTTTCCCCTTTGTGATGTGTGCTTCACGTTTACTTCTATGTAAGCCCCCGTGTAATACTTTGTGGTGCACGGGGTTATAGATCTTCTAAATAAAAAAAGAAAAACATTCCTTAGATGTGAAATATGTGTTGATAATGTTTTATAAATGCCGGCTGGGTGGCGTAGTTGGCTTGTCGTTAGCCTTCGGAACCTGAGATTACGGGTTCGACCCCGGCCCAAGTCGGTGGATTTTCATGATGCAGAAAATCTACAGAATCCACATGCCGTATAATTATGCGGCATGTAAGAGATCCCTTGAGTGATGGTTTCGTTTGGGTGCTTCAGCAAAATAAAATTCCTAGAACAAGCTCGCATCATCAGAGCTCAGGTGCCTTCCTCTGGGGAGGAAACTGGGCGTCAAAATTACCTACGTCAATTGGTATCGCCTACATGGTGCCGCACTAAAAGATGATACTAGCTTTTGGGGAATGATCTACATCTGCAATGGTTAAAATACAAATTTTCAGCCCATTGGGGGAATTTTTTTTTTTATATAAATACCGCATTAATTCAAATCCAAGCCGCATCCCCCCCCCCCAAAGTTCATGTTACTGAAAATAAAGAAACATTCGGAGGGGGGAGATTGAACATATTGACAGCTAGAGCAATTACAGAAGTTTATGTATTTATTTTAAAAAGTTCTTAAAACTGATACAAAAAATTATTATTTATTTTTGTAAATACCGGATATTGATAAATCATTTTAATTTATTAATTTTGATTTTCTTTATTATTTTTTTAATGTTTTTTTTTTTTATTAAGCTTGAGTTGGCATCGCATTTTTCAAACTTCTACGTCACGCGCACGAGAATACTTTCAGTCTCGACAAATTTAACTTCACTACAATGGGTCTTCAGTGGCACTGGGTCTCAAAGTCATGACTCACTGGCTTGGCTGCGATAACCTAGTGGTCTAGGTAAAGGACTCGTGGCCGGCGTGTCATAAGTTCGAGCCTAGTACCGCTAAGATCCACCGTGTTGGGAGGCGATGCACGTTAAATTTGTCGAGGCTCAAACGTCCTCCCGTTAGTGTGGTGTAGAAGTTAGGAGAAGAGGGTGCCAACTCAGGTGTCATCCTCGTCACTTGACCATGGTTCAAAATTACGAGGTCCTTCGCCAAAAGCTCTTGAGTAGCTGAATAGTGCGACGTTAATATTCACTCACTCACTGGCTAAGAGTCTGACCATGATCTCTCGGCTTCCGTGGTCGAAAATAACTTGTTTAAGTTGAATGATATAGGATCAGGGACGTCAGAAGGCATGGGCCATTTAGGTCCGGGCCTTGGGCCTCGGCCACAATGAGGGGGGGGGGGGTCTTGTCTCGTTTTAGACTCAGCCTTAATAAGATCATGATTCGAATAATTTCAACGGTCAAATGTTACTTTCGGTTGTATTCTCAGAAAAACTGAGAATCTCGTATAATATGCCAGCTGGCTACATGTGATGACCATCGTCCTTGTATAGACCTACCATCATTATACTCATTCAGTCAAAAGGCTGTAGTCGGTCGAGCCGTTCTGTGCGATTGTAAGTCATGCACATTTATTAGTTTCGGGTTATTGTTTGTACGAATATTTGGCAACGCGCGTATGCTATGTACTGTATACTTTTAAGGGTCATAGGTGGGGTGTACATTTGTGTAAGGGCCCGTGGCGTACTTTTGCGTAGGGGCCCAGAGCATCAAGAAGTCTTAAGACGTCCCTGTATGGTATGCAAAGGAAAGCAATGTGCCTTATTTAGTGGAGGCATTCATAAAAAACATTATTATTTGTCTGGACAAAATTTTATGACTATTATTTGATATCTATATTAAACTGAATTGAATAATATTGCAAGTTAAAGAAGAATGTGTAAAAAATATCTTTTTTAATTAGAAATTTAGGATACGTGACAAAATTAATTTCCTAGAAAAAAAATTCTTTAAAAAAAAGAATGTATTCGAACTATATCAAAAAAGAAAAGACCTCATTCAAAATGCACATTGAAAATACGACTTCTGTGCAACCTTCAAGAAAATTGTCCGACTTTTCAACGAATCCTTTTTTCTTCATTCCGAATTCAGCGTCACGTTCGAAAAATGCATGTCTAACTTCGAACAACAGCGTTCGAATTAAGTAAGGCCCGGCCTTTTTGCGCAGATTGAAATCGCTCTCCGTAATGAAACGTTCCCCGAAAATCAATCGGTCAGAAATCATCTCGAATTATGCCCCCCTCGCGACAAAGAACGTGTTCTTTAGTCGGTCCTCTTTTACAATTGCACACGATGATTATAGCCCGGGACAAGACCAACCATCCCTCGGGTGAGTCCTTCCGTCCATCCCCTTCAGAAGAAAAAAAAAGTCAACTGCAGAGGGTACACACACATACTAAAAAAAAGAAAAACAATCTAAGGCTCACAGAAAGAGAGATAGAAATTACATACCTGGATAAACGCATCTATAAACTACATGCGGGAAGGGCTTGGTCGATACCAGAAGGACATCTGTGTTTTCTGTAATCGTCAATCATTAAATAACATTTCCTTGGCAAAAGGACAGTTCTCAATCCAACACAAACAGACGCTAATTGACACGGCCACACCTTCCTATCCCTACTCTGCAGCAGCAAGAATAATAATAAAAAAAAAAAAAATGGAAAAAGAAAGATAGCATATTTCGCGGCACCCCTTCTCTGGCAATTATATCTTCTGCCTGTCATTAAGCTCAGTGCTTTCTTGCAATTGTCGAGCAATTTGACTGCAACCACCCCCCGTTCCGACTTCCCTTCCCACCAGTCTTTTAGAGAATGGGTGCGTTCCAGAACACTTATGTGGTTCTGTGGAACGAATGCGTATCTTTTTTTGTTATTATTCTTGTATTGTTCTACGCATGTGAGGCTTAGTAATGGTGGTTATTGCCCATTAGCGTCGGCAGTTTCGCTGTTTTTGCGCCACTTTCCAGCACCCACAACCATTTCTATTACCCCAGCAGGTACCAGATTGAGATGTAGGTTCCTGATAAGGGTAACGGATTGTTTGGCACCGGTTTTTATTTGTTGCCCCTTTCCGCTGGAATGGCGTAATCGTCCGTCACCAACAGGTTACTTTCGAATTTGATATTTTGAAGATTAGTCTTTTGATGTAAATACCATCTATATATATATATATATATATGGTCAGGCAGGAAAACTGGAACATTCATGAAAATGTAGTGAATTTTTCGGGTGTGCTGTAATGTCTCCGGACTGATCAGACAATGAATAAATATACAATCAAAGTTTCATTGGAAACAGGGTGGATTATTTGTAAATAAAACCACATTTTTATATCTCGAGTGATTTATTTTCGAGAGATGGAGACGGAAAATTTTTTCCGTAAAACTGATGAGAATTATAAATGTTATTTTGACAAAATTATATAAATGAAGAATTTTATTTTGGGTCTTGGTTAAGTTTCTTACTTTACCCTATTATACACACTGATTGTAGATGAGTATGTTTAAGGCTAACAATCAGGGCCGGTTCTAGCAGTTTTGCCGCCCCGGACAAAAATGGAAAATGCTACCCCTCTCTCTAAACCAAAAAAAAAAAAATAATTATAATTAAAAAAGATAAATTGTTCACATACATACACACTTATGAAACTTGAATAATTCTTGCAAATAAAAAATCAGCTTAATAATAATAAAGTAATATATATATATATATATATATATACAGTAGAACGCTGTTTATCCGAACGTTTACTATCCGGAGCGTCAGCTATCCGAACTAAAGTTCGGATAAGTTTTCGAACAGTGCAATGCTCAGTAGTTGTTTCGCGTGAGGTCAAAAAGTGACGGGAAAACCCGAAGTGAGGGATATTTGGGGAATTTCAGTTGGGTGATTTGGTAAACATCTGCGTGGATTATTAGGTCAGTTTGTTTCCAAGTATACGTGCTCTTTTGTTGAGTTTTGTTGTTGTAGAAACCTGGATGGCATGCGATGCAGAAGACTGTGGATTTCAAATGCTAAATGATGATGAGATTGTGACTTCCGTGCATGAAGAATCGAACCCTGTCGACGATGAAACGGATGAAGACGAGGACAACAACAACAACGAAAGTAACATGGGTGCATCAAATTCTGACGCGTTTTTTGCGTTAGAGACAGCTATCGAGTGGTACGAACAACCATGAGAGTGCTGTACTACTCAACTACTGCTGCTCAAGAGAATCTGAGACCTTGCAACGAAAACACGAAGGCGTACAATGGTACAGCGAAAAATAAGAGATTATTTTTCACAATAAAAGTAAAATTGCGACATTTTGCACCTATTTTGCTTTATCTTCAAGCACGCTTCCCGCCTGTGTTGATTTTAAATATTTGTATAGTGTTCGGTTTCATATACTGCGCGGATCACATTCGGTTTTCGGATATCCGAACAATCGCGTATCCGAACGGTGCCCGGTCCCAAATGATTCGGATAAACGACGTTCTACTGAATATTATTTTAAGCCTTAAAATACAAAAGAATTCGGAATTAAGGACGTAATTACCAGTTATTATTTCAAACGAGTAAAATGTAAGAGAAGGAATCGCCCATTTCAGCAGGTCAATTTCTTTGAAAAAGAGTCTACTGATGGTTGGGATTGCAAGTGTTTATTTTATGTATAACTTATAGTAACTACACTCAAGACTAAAATAAAACATCTCCTATCACTCTCTATCTACCAGAAACTCTTATTAGCCCTGTTCCCTTTTGGATAGCTGACATCGGACATCGTATGGGTGAAAGGAATGTCCGTTGTGACCCTGTTCCGGGATGGGGAGCAAGTTACTAGAGAAAGACGTGCGAACATTTTAAATTTCATAAATTAGCATGTACTCCCGCCTCGAACCCTACAAGTAAGAGGAAACTCACTTCAAACATGAAGAGTACAAAATAAGGAAATAAGATGCGTTACATTAGTGCTTCTCAAACTTTCAGCATTTGCGACCCAATTTTCTTTCATAATTTTCATGGCGCCCCTCCCCCATACAATAACATTGTATTGAATGCAATTATAATGTAATTTGAAAATAAAGTTGATATATGACTCTAATTATAAACCGTGTAGTAACAGGTGTGGATAGATGAAGAAAGGCAGATGAATTTGGGTATTTATTCCTCTTTCAACGAGAACTTCGTTTGGAGTAGTGTATTTAGTTATATTTGTCAGAGAAATAATTTATGTTTGATTAGTAGTCTTTTATACTGTTGTATCTGGCAATGAAAGAATCTGACGATGGATTCAATGAGTTGCCTAGAACTGTAAAACTCATAATAATAATATAGTAACAGATTGAGCGGAATAAAAATGTTTAATATTTTCACCTTCTGTGAAATGAATGTAAACTTATTTCATTTATAATATATTTAATCATGGTGTAATAATTAACACCAAAACCGCACAAATTATCAAGATAAATATTAAATTTAGAATATAATTTTTGCATGCGACAATCCTATGGGAGTCAGTGTTTATTATTAAACTTGCTTTTCGCTTACTATTGATAAATTTATTAACAAATACATCGTTCAGGTCTGATAAATTTCAGTGTGAATGCGCATTTAATGATTTATTATGTCAGAATGTTCTTTGTTTGGCTTCCTTTCAGTAAAATAATAATTTTTTTAAAATAATATTTTATTTTTAATTTTTCGATATACCCTTGTAGGGTAATCACGCGCCCCCCCTAGGGGAGCGCTCCCCACAGTTTGAGAAACTCTGCGTTACATGAAATATTGAATTAACATCCAATAATAATTCAGAAAATATATCAAATTTTTTTTTTAATTTGATCCAAATGGCGCCCTTAAAATTTGCCGCCTCGGGAAGGGGTCCGGTTTGTCCGGCCCCAGAGCCACCCTGCTGTCATCACCTTATACCAAGTTTGGGACACATTTTCAGATCGGAAAAATCCCAAATCTTTATATAAATCCATAAATGCTGTAACATATCAATCCCTTTTAATTAAACAATTTCCTCTTAAAATTCATATGCTTTAACATTACGCAAGGAACAGCTTAACTGAAATGTATACAAATGTTGAGCAAGTAGAAAGAACCGTCAAAGCGCGCCCATGCACTTTTGATATTTTACAGCGGAACACATTTTATGCACCTTAATGAACGAATATTCTAGTTAATTCAATGTTTGCATTTTGAAAGTAGCCCAAATCAATTTATTTTAAAAATATTGGTAATTGACATAACTGCATGATTATATTAATATATTTATATTTCAAAGTATGTAAAACTTATAGATCAGTTAGTACCATTCTTTAAAAATAATTCATTTTTGCTGGTTATTTACAGACTTACGCCACTTTCGAAATTAATGAACTAGTTTATATAAAAAAGAAGCAATAAAGGCGTGTGTGATTTTTAAGTAGAAACATTTCAGAATTATTGTTTATCTTTTTTATTTGATTTTCTTTGTTTGAAATTCACATAATAAATTTATATCTGAATTTCTCAAATCGGTTGAGAGTGTGTTCGTGGAAAATGTTGCAATCTGTTCTTTTGGGTGTACACGAAAAAATCTATTTCACTTTAAAGCTGTCTTCATCTAATATTAAAAAATAACGAATTCACTAACTTTAAGAAAATTTGAATAAGCTTTTCTTTATTTTCGATAATTAATTTAAGTGATAGTAGCAAAAGTAACTGCTACTATCACATAACCAACTTCAGATCCACCACCAACAGAACCATCACCTTGTCCACCCACAGAATGGACGTGTGAACACAGCAGATGAAAATATTGGTAATCTGGAGTAATCTTTTACACTGGAAAACTATTGTAGTTTATTTAAAATTTTGACATCTGATAACCTGCCTTAGAAGACATAATCCATATTAGTAGAAAGGGCAGTTGAAAAACGTGCAGTTGCAATGGTATTATAAGCGTAAAAGCCTATAGTTTGCCTTTAAATTCAAGCAACATTAAAGTGAAAATAGCTTTATTAAAATTTTACCTGTTGCTGATATATTCTTTATTTTTTCTTCATATATGAATAAATAAAAGATCGTAACATCAAACGAGAAGATTTTGAAATAAGTGCGGAAGAGACAGCTTTAATTTTCTGCCTCTTTGTACTTATTTCAGTGAGTGAGTGAGTGAATATTAACATCGCACTGTTCAGTTACACGAGAGCTTTTGGCGACGGATCTCGTCATTTTGAACCATGGTCAAGCGACGAGGACGACACCTGAGCTGGCACCCCCTCTCCTAACTACCACATTACACCAATGGGAGAACGTTTGAGCTCTCGACAGATTTAACGTGCATCACTCCCCTACACGGTGGGTCTTTAGTGGTACTGTGTTCGAAGTATTTATTTCAGAACCTCCTCTGATGTTGTCATAGCTGACAATGTCAATTATATTTTATACAATATTGGATAGAATTTTTATTTAAAACGAAATTTAGACGACACAGTAAAAGAAACAACACACACACACACACACACACACACACACACACACACACACCACACACACACACACACACACACACACACACACACTATTTTAATAAACCGAATTATAAAACGCTAATATATAAAAATTACAGAATTTTCCCCTTAAAATATCTTGATTCGCAGGACATTGTTTAGCGTTTTGTTAAGCAACAAGTTTCATAGACTAGCGATTTTAAATGCAATGTATGCATTTTTTAAAGCTAATTGAAACTTAAAAGTAGCAAGTTTAGGTGTCGTTCTCGTCACTTGACCATGATTCAAAATTATGAATTTCTTCGGCAAAACACCTCGAGGAGCTGAATAGCGCAACGTTAATATTCATTCACTCACTCAACATTCACCTCTGTCTTTTTTTTTAGCTGGCCATGAGCTCTTAAAAGAACACATTTACTAGATTTAAATCCAATTAAATACATTTGGAGAGAAATTGAGATAGAACTGATATTAAAAAGAAAATCGTTCTAAAAGCAGGGATCACAGAAGAATGGAGAGATATTCGTGCCGGAATTACGAAAAATCTGTTTACTTCTTGGCATTTAAAAGCTGTTATGAATGCTATATACTAAAGAAAATATCCTACTAAAATATTACAGTACCAAAGTATCAGAATATTTCCTTTTTCGATTTTTCTAATGCTGGATCACTTTTGGAATATTTAATTTTTCTTAAAAAGAAAAATAATTTTTTTAAAACTTAAATCTTATTAAAAATGTTTTCCTACTGGGAAATATCACAAATTTAATTGTAGAATAGAGTAAGATTCCTTTGAAAATTGAGTGTGAAACTTTTGAGAGACATTGAAAGTAAGGACCGCAAGAGATTAGGAGAAATAGACAAATAATGTTGTGATCTTTATTATTCATAAAATTTCGACAAAATTTATGTTAGAACTCATTTGTAGGAAAATCGGAATGTGGTTTTCTCGTTAAGTAAAACGTTTGCAATATTGTAGAGTTTCTTAGTTTTATTGAAAATTTTAATTCTCTCCAAATGATTTCCATTTTTTTTAACACGTAAATTAAAATATAAAATTCATTTTTAAAAATACCTGCAAAAATTAAAATATCAGATGATTTTATAAGTAAAATAGTTTTAAAACACAGTTTTTCGTAACTATTTAGGTATATTCAAAAAAAAAAAAAATGCAGTTGTTTTTTTAATAACCTGACTTGAAGAGACAGAAATCTTAATTCTACAGATTATGAAAGAACTCATTACAAGTATATTTTCAAAAATATATTTGTTATTACTCATGTTTGAATTCGGATTTTTTTTAATGATTTTAGCAAAAAATCTTTTCTTCTGTTGAAATTCCATTTATGAGGAAGGGGGGGGGGGTAACCTTGTCTACGATCAAATAATTTCTGTCTTGAATTAAATTTTTAAAATAACTGTTATCCAATTTATGTATTTCAAACTGCTTGTGAACAATTTTTTTTTCTTACAGAAATTAATTTTAAATTTCTTAATCACCGAAATTGAATCGGAAATCCAATCTTATAAGAATTTTTCTGGCGCAATTTGGCTCAAAAAATTCAAGTTTTTTTGTTTTTAACAATACATATAAATAATCCATAACTCGAAAAATAGTGTTTGATTGATGCTTCTACATTATATTTTTTTGTAGAATAAATCTTCATGTATATATTTACAGAAGAAAATTTTTTTTTGAAAATGTTTAATTTTTTAATAAAGTTTTAAAAACGGTTAAAATAGGAAAACATTATAAGAAATATTTTAAAATACATAGTAATTTTACCAAGCTTTACTACCAGAAAAAAATATAGTTACCTTTAATTACGGTAGATGGCGCTAAAATAATAACAACAAAACTTTTGCCCTAAATCAGGAATAAATAGTTTTCACTGCAAGCATACTGAAAACGCCGCAAAAGTTATTTTACGCTCTCTCTCTCTGTTCTCGATTTTATCATAGGACCGGAAAAGTAAAAAAGTAAATCATAGTTGTTGAAATAAGATTGAAAATCTAAAATTCCATATGTAACATTTACAAAAATTAGAAAATATTTGAAAATTTATGTAAATTTGTACTTCTGTTACAAAACTTAAAAATTAGTTTCAGTTTTATTTGAAAAATAATACTGAAGAACTACTTTTAATTTTTTGTACATATCATTATCGGAATTATCTTAATTTTGAACGATCTTTAAAATTAAGATGAATGTCATGAATTAAAATGAATCAAGTTTACTAGTATTTATATAATCACGCTTCTTTATTGAATTAAAAATAAATCATAGTACAGGAACTATGGTACTATGTACTAGGCACTTTCTTTAGTATGGTTAATTGGTTCCTTGAAGTACCACGCTAAGTGATTCTGCACCGAGTGAAGCATTATTTCTTTAGAGAAATAAATAGTTATTTCCTATCAAATTTTGTTGAAACAAAAATATTCGTATATTTTTATTTAAAATATACGAATTAATATTATTTAATCCGACTACTTGCGACAACTTTTTTTTTGAAAAAAAGGAGATGTGGAGATTTTTTGGGGTTTTTAGATTTGTTTAGTACATTTTAAGAAAAATATGCTAAAATTCAGAAGAGAAAAAGAAATTATTACTAAAATGGGGAAAAAATGGTAAAGATTTACAAAAAAAATAACATAACATTCTGTACCAAAAGTTTAAGAACAAATTTTCAATTTTTAGATTCTGATGTGCTGCTATGTTATTCATTTTTGAAATGACCTTCAGGGTAAGAGATAGTTTAATTTTTACAAAAACTAGAGCACTTTATCTTAGTTATTATATGAAATTGCTTAAAAAAACAGTGATTACATTAAGGCACTGTAAATTTTGTAATAAAACAGTGATTGATAAATCTGAAGGTTAAAACACTTCTATTACTATACAGAACATACACAAAAAATTTCAGTTGATTATTTTCAAATTTTTTTTAGCAATCACTGTGTGTGTGGCCCCGTTTGAGCATTTTCACACACACACACACACACACACACACACACACACACACACACACACACACACACACACACACACACACACACACACACACACACACACATTTCGAATAAAACGCGTTTTAAAGTATGACATCTTGCTTAAAGTAATGGCATCTGCTTTTACTAAAACACTTGTAGTTTTTATTCTAGTAAACGAAAAATAATAAACTTGGTATTTTTATAAAGCTGATAAGATGGCCGATAAAATAAAATCATAAAAAAAATTGTCAATTTTTGGCAAAATTCACAATTTTAGGGTACTTGGATACCTTAATGAGAGGTAATAAAAGGCTAAAAAGCAAGATTAACGGAAAATCCTAATAAAAATGAGTTAAAGAATGATCTTATGTTCAATTAAAACAAACGCGAATCATGTGTCGTGAATCAGATGACTAGAATAACGGATGCTCACGCCATGCGGCTATCAAAAGACTGGAGATCTCTGTGGATTGTATAATATTTGCCCCCCCCCTTTTTTTTTCTTCTCTCTTTGCGATCGAATTAGAACGTACGCACGTGCTAATCATTGCGCTTGACTTTGAATAATCAATATAATTCATTTAGGCAGAATTATTTTAATGAGAAAATTTTGACAAAAATTTTTAGTGCAAAATCTTTTGCCTGTTAGGGAATTAATTACAAGAGAAATTTATAACTTAAATTACTAACCGCGTTATAACAGAATCCACATTGAATGAATTCTCTCAATAATTGAGGTATTCCTGACCTATAATGGCGTTCACAGAGCTCTTTTAGGGAGGGGGAGGGGCTGTATTCTAAAAACACGTAATTGAAGGCACCGAGGGATGATCTATATGACAAAATTTTAAAAAAAAGTGTGGTCTATAGGGAAGGGGTTTGAATCAAGCGTGAAGCATATTTTCAAACGAAAAATGTCTCAATTTTTAAGTCATTGTGCTACATTATATATTTCATGCATTTGTTTATAATAAAGGGCTCTTAAAATTTCTAAATATTTCATAAATACTATTTTTTTTTCATTTTAGCACGCAAAGATATTTACGCATTACAGTACAGGAGAAAAATGTAAAACACATTTCATTCAAAAAAAAAAAAAAATAGATCAACTGAGCTAAAAATGAACAGTGTGATAAAATATACTATTCTATATAGGATAGTGAAACCCAGAATATAATATAGAGGCTGGAATTTTTTTACGTGGAAAATTTTTCAAACCTAGGTCCTATTTTTTAACGTTACACGAAGACAGCGTGAAGGCAAATTCTCCCTTCATTCTGAAATTTTTGAGATACACCTAGATTTTTAAAGCTATACTTACAAAATTTTAGGAGTATTCAGAGGAGTGTCCCCTAGCATCAGTACACTTTTGTAGATGAATTTTCCATAGATTAAAAGACTCATACCATTCATTCCTTGGAATTGATGGAAAATGCATTTATAGCCACATCAATCTTTTCTTCTGATTGAAAACGACATCCATGTAAGTTCTTTTTTAGATTAAAAATTAACCAAAAGTCCCTTAGAGCTAGATCCGGAGAATAAGGCGGATTTTATATCCTTTTAATGTGTTTTTGCTTAAGAAACACAACTGTTAATCCGGCCGTATGGGAAGATGCATTGTCGTGGTGAAGCATTAGTCCCCTAACATTCACTTCTTGAAGAATTTCTGAAAGACATTTAGTGATATACCAGTTTGCTGTTACTGTCTTCTGTCCTTCCAACTTGATGGCTTTGACCAATCCCGTACTTCTGAAGAAAATGGCATACATTAGTTTTCATTAATCGTTGTCTTTTCACCATTGTCGGCGTGGGATCCTCTTCAAAGACTTTGCTTTCTTGATGTATTGAAACGTCAAAAAACAGGATATACTTTTCTCATCACCTGTTACAATTTTAGAAATGATGAGATAGCCACCATCATTTAGCAATTTAAGGGTTTCTTTACTGATTCTGACACGCTTCTCTTTTTTGTGCTCAGTTAGATTGTGGGGAACCTAAAGGAAAACTACTTTTTCCATATGTAATTCTTCATGAATAATTTTGTGTATGGCTGCGGATCCAATGTTAAGTTCCTTCTGTATCATTTGGTAGGTAAAACGATTATCTTCCATTAACATATTTCGTATGGAAGACACCTTATCCGGAATTACTGCCGTCCGCGGCCTTCCTGTGTGTTGTTCTTCATCCTGAAGAGAATTGCGACCTCTGCAAGATTCTTTAAACCATCTGAATACAGTAGCCCGACACGGAGATTCATCACCAAATGCTAATTACAGCCGTTGAATGCATTCGCCTTGGTTTAATCCCGCTTTAAAATCAGAGAAAATTATAGCACGATAATGTTCTCGCGTCAACTCCATTTTCTCTTCTGTCTAAAATTTATTCTACGCTAAACAACTTGGAGTAAGTAAAAAAAATCGTCTGCTGCTAAAATACTTTGTATTTTCAAATCAAACTGTTAATTTTTGTTTGTAACTTCTTGTCTGCGTGCGTCTCAAAAGAATATAATTTAAGAATAGTATTATGTAAAAAATCATTTAAATGTAATTTTTTGGCAAAAAATGAAGAAAGAATGAAATATTTTCAAAACATTCTCCTTTTATGAAAAATACTTCTATATTAATATTTTACCTACATATAGCTAAGACCTCTTCAGAGATTCTTAAAAGTTTTGTAAAATTCACATT
The DNA here is from genome assembly GCA_019973975.1 of Trichonephila clavata. Lineage (NCBI taxonomy): Eukaryota > Metazoa > Arthropoda > Arachnida > Araneae > Nephilidae > Trichonephila > Trichonephila clavata. Next base: position 176,251 of record BMAO01009377.1, read on the forward strand.
ATTTTCAGAGTTACGATCCATTGAATTAATAACCGGAGTTTTTCGTTAAAATTTCTCTATTCCGATAATTAATATATGAATAAATCCGATTCTAAATTGTATATTTTAAAAATCCTAGCTCAGTCCCTATATAGGAACTCTTTAGCTCTACATAGGCAAAATATTATTATTATAGAAGCATTTTTCATGAATGGAAAATGTTTTAATAATATATGTTATTTCTTCCTTTTTTACCAAAACGTTGCATTAAAATAATTTTTTTCATTGTAGCAATATTCTTAAAACAATTATATATATATGTTACCGTTAAAGTGTGAACTTTGTTATTTCATAGAACAACTAGGTATTTCATGAAATAACTAGACAAGCCAGTTAAAGTATATAAAATTATTGAATTCTACGATTTAAATAGGTATTCTATTGAATAACGATCGCTTGATCGTTAAAGTATGAAATACGGCACTCGAAAATTCTTTGATCTGATTCAAGCTGCTTTTAGTCAATTTTGAACCCAAGTTCGAAGTGTCATCTCAGCAATCGTTGCTCGAATAAATAATGAAGAGTAAAATAAAGGTATTTCATAAAATTTAAATTAATATTCTCTAATAATTTTGTTCGAAAAAGTTTACACAATGTTTTTATGAAGCAATAGTTTTTCTTCCCAGCATGTGTTTTTTTGATAATATTTAAATATAACTATTTCTGCAACATATTCTTTTTTTCCTTTCTCTGTTCAACTAATGTTAGCAATATTATCAATAATAAATTATATCATCTCTGCTTTTCATTATTATTTATCAATTAATCATCCGCAATAGGGATACAATGTTTTTTTCAAGAGATTTTAGCTACTTATGATAAATTAATTTATAAAATAACTTTGGAATTGTTTATTTTTCACTTTTTAACGGTCTATAATTAGTTATTTCATAGAATAACTAGGCAAAGTATAAAATTTATCATCTATTAAATACTTTAACTGACTTGCCTACTTATATCATGAAATACCTAGTTATCCTATGAAATAACTGAATTATTCACTGTAACATATATATATTCTATAATTCAACTGATACTAATTATCAAAAAATGTATTTCTATTATACGTTTTTTCAAAATCGTTCGCCTTAACAACTGTCAGTCTTCATATTTTGATGCCTCACGACTTCCATTTTCAAATACTAATTGTCCTGGAATGCATAACGTAACTAATTATACAAATTCTTTACGAGTGCATTGAATTTAAAAACTACTACACCTTGACTCTTATCAAAAAACATTGCAGCGAAGAGTGAAAGTGTTGCGATTTAATCAATTATTTTAGCCGTCCAAAGAATCCAAACTAACCTCATCTATAAGTTTTTCTCTACTCATGCCAGAATAAAAGATATTGATAGGCGCTTCTTATTAACAAAATGCTTTTCTTTATTGCAAATGAGTGGATCCCATATTCGGCTCACGTGGAGAAAACGATTGTCGCGTCGACGAACAGTAGCTGCTACTGTGCAGCATCCATTAGATCTGCCTTTGTTTTAGAATAATGCATTCTTGTCTTCCCTCTTTTGCGCCTTGCATACGTTACGCAATTATACTCTTGATGCGGTGAAGGTGAGTTGAAATGCATCTGTGTGGGGCCGGAATGGTTTTCTGAACTGAGAAATTTTATCAGGAGTTACATTTATGTAATCCAAATGTTTGTTGCTTTAGATTCTTGTGTCTTAAGTTTTTGTAAATCAAAGAATAGAGTAATTAAATTAAAATGTAAATCTATATATATATAAATGGATACATCACTCCAACACCGTTCAACCGATCACAATGAAAATTGGCATGTATACATAAATAAATATATATATCTAGTGTAGAAAGTTTTTGTGCTATCCTCTTTGTTGCAGCTCCTCACCAGGTGGCGCTACAGCATGTCAACTTCTGCACCGTTCAATCAACCGCCAAGTTGCCAACATAGTCGCTAAGCACAGAGAAATTTGGTTTGTGGATAGGTTCTCCTTTATATATAATGTTAATCTATACATATATAAATGGATGTTTGTATATATGAAATAGCATCCGCTCCAACAACTTTCAACCGATCAGTATGAAAATTGGCATATAGATGTATATTTTGTGGATAAGGTTTTTGTGCTATCCTCTTTTTGCATCTCCCCACCAGGTGGCTCTACAGCAAAGCAACTTCTACACAGTTCAATCAATCGCCCAATTGACAACATGGTCTCCAAAAATGGTGTCAACTTGACTTTGTCGCCAACATTTTGCTGCTTCCATTGAATCACCATAATAATGTAAGGAATGCGTTGCTTACAAATATGACAATTTTAACATAAAATAAATGCAACGTAAAGTAATATTAACGTATTAAACATTCAGATATAAATTATTTACACTATTTTAAGCGTTCATTACACAAAATTTGTAAAAATATGTTACAAATCAGCTTAGGAAGGTGTTTTCAAAAATCGACAGTCTAGAGCATAGGTTCTCAACGTGGGCGATAACGCCCCCTTGAGGGCATTTGAGACTTTCAGGGGGGCGGTAAGAAACCCAGAGAAAATTAGAAGGCGTTGAGATGGCACGGAGGGGCTTGGGCAGATTAACCAAATATAGTCTAAAAAAGACTAAGAAAACACTCTAATTATTACTAACAAAAGTAAACTTTAATGCTGTTTATCTTATGTTGATTGTATGTATTCAAATCATTTGTATATAACATGTACGAAAATTCACATATTTCGGTAGTACGGGAAGTAGATGAAAAACTTAAAGATTACGTTATTCAGACTTACATTAAGTTGAATGATTCAGTAAATTTTTTAATTTTCGTAGTGCACGTGTTGTCTTTGTTAGCAGTAGAGAAAATGTTTCGTCCACTGGATTTCATTACGAATATTATCCAAGAAACATAATAAAACATGTTAATCAGGAATTAACGTGTGATTCTTTGAAGGTTGAAACTGTGAATTTATATTTATCTTCGTATCATCAAAACCCCTGCCTGTCTTTATAACAAGTAAGCTAAAACTTTTATTCCACTCTTTTAAATGAAGAAGAAATTCAGTAGCGTTTCAATTCCAACAATATCCTATCTATGACTGAAATATATACTATTACACAGTTAATTATATTTGTGGCAGATTCGCAAATAAAAAAAAATGGAGCTTTAGAAAAAGTAAATTCAAAAATATATTCTATTAGTTTCAGAATATGTTTTAAAACTTAACTCTTGTTTTCACCATGTATTAAGTACACTCTTATTTCTCTAGAGTGGGGAGAGGGCGGTATCGAAATATTCATTAGAAAAGGGGGCGGTATTGAAATATTCATTAGAAAAGGGGGCGATATCGAAACATTCACTAGAAAAGTGGGTACTAGCTCAAAAAAGGTTGGGAACCTATGGTCTAGAGAGTTACGAGGCGTTATAAATAAAAAAAAAAATCTTTTTTTATCAGCTGTTAGATCTACAGACTTAAAATTTAACAAATAGGTTTTTTTTTCTTCAACTGAGATATGCAAAAAGTCCTTTTTTTGTGTTTAATTTGCAATTCACGTAAAATTAACTCATTAAAAATTCTTTATTATCCTTCATTCTGTATTGTTTAATTTTTCAATTCACCATTCCGGGTATACCATCTAGTAAATAAAAAAGATGGAAGATAACTCTGCTAGTTCTTAAAATTTCAAACTTTGATTGATTCACCGAAAGGCGGGAATTTCTTTTCTAAAACTGTCTTAGAATTAGAATTAGAAAAAAAAAATTTCGATGGAAAAAAATATTTTAATATTTTTGTAAAATATATATTTGTGGTCATAACATAGGCTTTTATTTACCACGATTGGTCCCCGAAATGTTGAATGAATACGTATTTTTCCACCTTAAAATATGAGGTTAAAAACAGTAGAAATATATATACATATACAGAATGAACCAAAAAACATGCCCTCTGATTATAAAAATTCATTACGACATAACTTTTGCATCACTAGATAGGTCAGTTTTAGTAGGTTTTTCATGCAATAGATGATGAGAGGACTCCTTCAAGAGTGATTTGGGGTAACATTTTTAAGAAAGACATTTTCGTTGATTCAAGAGAAAGCCCAATCTGGCTTTGGTTTCACGAAACAAATTCGCCCATTAATTTTCAGCGTGAATTTCGACATTGTTATGCACATCTTGATGCAAAACCAATAAAGTGATGGTCAGGGACGTCTTAAGGCATGGGCCAACTGGGCCCAAGCCCAGGGCCTTAGCCGCAGAGGGAGCCTCGTCTCAATCTCGACTCAGTCTTAATTCGAATAATTTCAACGGCCAAATGTTATTTCTTGTATTCTCCAAAAAATTGGGAATTTAGGACATGTCAACTAGCTACATGTGATGACCATCGTTCACGTGCAGTCCTAGGCCTACCACCATACACCATCATTACCTATTCTGTAAAAAAGCGCCAGCCTGCTTAGACGATTGTAAGTCCTGCACATTTATTTGTTTCAGGTTATTGTTTGTACGAGTATTTAACAACGTATGCTGTGTACCGTCTACTTTTAAGGGTTATAGGCGGGGCCTACTTTTGGGTAGGGGCTCAGAGCCTCACTAAGTTTTAAGACATCCCTGGTGATGGTATAAAATGTGTAAGAGTAACAGAAGACTCTGAGTAAAGAGCACTTTGCGGGAACTGAAATACCACCTAGACCAGGAGTGTCCAACCCAAATGACCTTGTGGGCCTATTTGGAACAATATTACAATTCCGCAGACCGCATATAAAAATAAAAATCTTCCTTTTTGATTTGGACCCATTACAAACATTTACTGAAGTGAAAATTTAAAACGGAATAAATTATTATTATTATTATTATTTTCATTATTTTTCATGAATATAAACATACATAATTTAATAATAATAATGCAATGATCAAATTTATGCCTGGCTCTAGCAACAAGCAGCACTATAAAGCTATAGGAATCAAGCATAATGCTGCGGGGGGTCACTGCAATGCAATACTGCTCACTTCTAAGTATGTCTAAGAACAGAAGCAACGTAATAAAATAGAAACAGTTATGGGATATATTTGTCACAAAACACTATACTGTTACGAATTTTGTATAAAATAATGCAAATAATTTGTATTTGGATGTGTAATGCATTTATATTACTCTATGATATATTTATTTTATGTTAAAATTGTAATAATGCACAAGCCACGCCGTCTCCTACGTTATAATGGTGATTCAATGGGAACTTGGCGAAATCTTGGCGACAGAGTCAAGTTGGCATCATTTTTGGCGACCATTTTGGAAAATTCGGGACCTTCTGGATTCTTCTAGAAATTAGTGAAGAAATCCACAAATTTCACGATCTATGAAGCAAGCGTATTTTTCTCGAAGTATCCACCGGGCCTAAAAATGGAGAGATGCTCACCGAAATTAGTCAGTCTTGTTTCAACCAGTGATTAGTGAGTATTGTTTTGACTAGCGATTAGTAAACTTGCCTTGACCGTGCTTACCGATTAGCTCGGCTATGCTTGTGAATAATCTTTTACATACGTGTATTTTAGACTCTGATAATTGTGTCTGAGTGTTGTTGAAGGCGTGAAGAGCCTCTGAGATTTACTCTGAGAATATTACTGCTGCATCTTGTATTTCAAAGGTTGTTTTTGCGACAATAAATTCTCATCTCTCTCAAGGAACTGTCTTGTTCTTTGCGACTGATTTGCATAAAATTCTCAAATCCCGATCAACGTAACAATACTAAAAACAAAAATATTGCGCAAAATAATTGTATTTTGTAAAGTTGTAAAGAATCTCGCGGGCCGTAAAATTGTTCAAGGCGAGCCACACGTGGCTTCCGGGCCGTGGGTTGGCCACTACTGACCTAGACATTCTCCGAGCTACCAAGGGCGTACACGTTACAATTTATTGGGATAAATAGTCTTATAAAAATTCATAATTGTACTTAAAATATATCCAAACAAACATATGTCTAATTATAATAATTTGCCCACAGTAAATAATTATATTTAGGACAATATATTTGGCTCACCTTGTTGTTGATGTTGCTAATGCCACCTGTTTGAAGTAGTCAGATCGAGGCCCACAAAATTAATCATGGCATCGGGCTAGATTGTACGCCTGGCGTTAGCTGCAGCTTTGAATACAGTGCAGGTGACAGTATGATTTGGCTCGGTTATATCCCAATTTGGAGGGAGAACGCCCTGAGAGTGGTCAGGGGCCTCCCACCTCTCTTCCCTTTCCACCAAACTCACGAAAGGGCTTGCGGCTCGACAGCTATTCAGAGAGTACCCCCATGCCGCGAAGGCACTATACATTTACAAACATCCATGTCTTCTTCGGGATTCGAACCCAGGCCCTACGGCACAGTAGTCTGCGTCGCTAACCACTATTCCGGATGGGCGACGGTGGCTCACCTTGTAGAACATATATGCAGCAAAAAAAAAAAAAAAAACATTGATTGAAGCTAAAATAAATAAAATTTTCTGAATTAGATTATTTTACAAATGGAAGATAAGTCAGAACACATAACATAATTATCAGAATATTTATCTATCTAAAAAATTGTTACGAATATGAATCTTACTCTTAATAATTAGTACAAAGATTTTACTATTCATAATTAACACAAATAAACTGTTCTTTAAAGTTAGTACAAAGATCCTATTCTTTAAAATGAGCATAAATATTTTATTTTCAACACTCTTTTATAAGCTTCACTTGCATGTAATGAATCTTTGAACTCAATTTTTACCCACTTTAAAAGGTCAAATTAATTCGAAATTTTGCTCACTTGTCCAGGACCGAGGACAATACATTAATTTAATAATTTTGTTCCATTATCCTGATCAGGATCATCAAGATTAACGTTTTCCCATTTTCAGATCCCATTTCCGCATCTGGTGACTAATTTCAGATTCCATTTCACAAAATTATAGTAAGTTTTGAAAGCAAATCAAAAGATAGAGAAAAACGAAAATCATTACCTCATCATTCGGAATCATTATGAATTAAAAAGAGGATGCAAATTCTAACTTGGAACGGAAATAGAGGGCATCATTACATCCCTGAAACAAAAAGTTTAAGCATAGATGGATGGAATAGCACACAAAGTTAAACAGCGCCATTTAAAGTAAAACTCGATTATCCGCTGGAGTGAGAGAGAGACTTTATTTACGTCACACTATAAAGCAACAAGAGAGAGGGCTTTTGGCGACGGACTTTGTGATTTTGAGACTAGGCCGAGGACGACACCTGAACTGAAACCTCATTCTCCAAACTACTACGCCAATAGGAGGACTTTGAGTCTTGACAGATTTAACGTACATCAGCCTTTCTACACGACGGGTCTTCAGTGGCATCAAATATCTGCTGGAAAAGTTCTCTTTGTTATTTTTTGGGATTCACAAGGTATTTAAGCACATACTGAGAAAGTTTAGACAGTTAAATCAGCATTATTGCCCAAACAACGTTCTGTTATGACCTGCAAGTTTCTTCTTCTCCAGATTAATGTAAGACCCTCCCCTTCCCAGTAGCGCACACAAGAATTTTCAAAGGTGGGAGGGAAGGGGAAGTCTAAGGTCGAAAGTCCACTATTCTCGTATCATGCTCCAATACGCCACCCAACATATTTTTAAAAATTTTTTTTGTGGATTTTCGGGAATAAAAAGCATTAAAAAATTCAGTATTGAATGAATAATTAGCATTAATTAATAAAATTAATTATTAATAATCAGTGGTGTACACAAAGGGGGTGTCCTAGGGGTCCGGACTCCCACCCCCAAAGCACTTGAGTTTTTTTCGATTGATGATAATCCTATATATATATATAACATAAAATTGAATTAAGTACTTGTAATTAGCAATTTATTTTATTAATTTATGCTAATTATTAATTCAATAAATTGTTTTTTACTGTTTTTTGTTAACAAAATCGACAAAATCAGAATAATCAATTGGTGTCGTCTTGATGTATGATACGAGTTGGGGACTTTCGACCCCACCCCCTGAAAATTTGTTCACTATTAATAATAAATACTTAACTAAATTTTACGTACTATATGCATAGGATTATAATCAATCGAAAAAAAGTCACGGACTTTGAGGGGGGCGTCCGAACCCGAGGGCCCCCTCCTCTCACATACACATCAGGTGGTGATTAGCAAAAGAAAAAAAAAAAAACCAAAGACATTTCCTTTGATAACAATACAAATATGTGTTCCCTTAATTCAGTCTTGTCGCTTTCGGAGTAGAGTTTGATCGGACTTCTCAAAGAATCATTCGTAGAAGAGAAATTTTCTTTTTCTCATACAAGAATTTAAAAAATGTGTAGATCTTACAGGATTATATATTGGTGTTGAGCGACTTCTATTTGAAGTCGCTCCTTCACCGTCCTACCTATCTAAGAGTGAGGGAGAAACAAAGCATCACCAGAAACTTTCATAATAATTATTATTTATTACTATTCAGCACACTAATCAACCACAAGTGAAACTACAAGAGGAGACCTTAGGAGTGATATATAAAGAGAGCAATCTATTCTAAGTAAACAAGCGCAAGTAATCTGTTTAATTTAATCTTATCCAATCTATCTAAAATTATTAATTCTCAATCCACTAATTTATTATAGAGGCAAACTCCGTCCTTAACTCACGTTGTGATAATGAATTATATCTCATTTACGTATCAACACAACAGTTCTCCTGCTCCTTCTATCTTACATTCACAAAACCTTTTGACTTTATATAGTCAAACTAATCTACATATCAAGGTTTCTTCTTGAGAGATGGCTGTGAATTAACGCAAAAGCTAGCCCCAAAGTATCTCCAAGAGGGTTAATCAGAAGGTCGCGTATAGATCCGTCACAGGTGTACTTTTAATAAGTAATATTTCCAGAAAATTTTTTTTTAAAAATATAATTTATATATGAGTCTTCCTGTTTGATAAAGCATCTCTATTTTAACCATCGAGGTACTGAGTCCTGGAACAAGGGGTGGGCAATTGTTTTGGCTCGGGGACTATAGTGTGGAAGCGTAGGACACCGGAAGGCTGCCTCCTTTTTAAAATGATTGCGTCCGTTAGTTAACTTTACATCTCAGAAAAGGCATCAATTGTGCCATAAAAATCAACGAATAAACTGCCACTACTTATATTTAATTTATTTATAATATATAATTATCATATCTGAAGCCCAGCGGCTGAGTGGTTAGTGCATTGCGCTTCCACATCACAGGTTCAAGGTTCAAACCTCGGGCTGGACAAAGTTGACTCAGCCTTTCATCCCTTCCGTAGGTCGATAAATGAGTACCAAGCTTGCTTGGGAACTTAACACTGGGTGTTTCTCATCAGACTGACCACCTGACCGGAAATTCTGCTCATGCACCTCAGGGTCTAGGATCACGTATACTGAGTTGGGCACAGTTGGTCTTGGCCCTCATGGGCTGTTGCGCTACTGAGTGAATTTCATATCTACAACTGCAAGCGCATTTAATTTTAAAATCCGTTTAATGACACAACTATACCCTATCACATATTTTTCTACATTTTTTAGAATCAAGAATGAGATTGCTTGTTGAAATTCTCATCACAGC
>BMAO01009378.1:0-52020 GCA_019973975.1 Trichonephila clavata
CAATGAGCATCGAGCACTTATACAAAAGTAGTGACCTTTTTTCTGTAGCCATTTATTTTTGTGCAATCAGGTTTGGGCCTAAAACCGGATCTTAAAAAGGATTAAAAAAACTTAGCAAACAGGCTTTGGGCGCCGTAATGCAGGGGTGTACGCTACACCACTGAAGTGAAAGGGGAAGGAACTTAGCCAAAGAAAACGGAGAAACACAACAAGCAAAATATTAATGAGGAAAATATGCAAGATCTCGATGACCAGCAGTCTTCTAAAAAATATATTGTTCACACAGAGGACATCAGTGTTTACAAAATGTTGGGTTTGAGTTTAAAAAATACGTTGACAAGGGTTCGTGGCCTAATCGTTAAGTAATAATTTTATCGATTATTTCCTACACGTGAAATGAGTTATTTTCAAAATAAAATCCAAACAATATATTTTCTGCTTCAGTAAGAAAATACAAAGGACAAGAGAGATCATTTTTGAATAATCATTTCATTAAACACTTTAAAATGGCCAAGTGCTGGAAAGATCTTGGCTATATTATTCAACTAGTATTTGTAGTTTTTGTTTGACCTGCAAACTTTTTCTAAAACAAATTCTCAATACACAACCAACTTTTCTAATAGGAAATACTTTACAAGTTGTTTAGAAAATCAGGAAAATTCTATTGAACATAAAAATTCAGTGTTAGTTTGGCTGACACGGGGAAAAAATAAGTCTGTTTTACAAGAGGAGGCATGACGAGAGAGAAGGAAATTCATTTGGGGACGAGATTTTGTATATTAGCATTACTCCTTTAGGACAATGGTCTTCAAACTTTTTCAACTCATGGAACCCCTAGAACTTGAAGGCACTTTCGTGTAGCCCCTGGAACTTAAAGTGCTTTCGTGGAACAACTTGAACTAGAAGTGTTTTCGTGGAACCCAATTTCAAACACATACGTCGAAGAGTATGTCTCAAAGTAATATTTAAAAGTAAATTCACAGTAAAAAAATTAATCATGTCACAAGCACTTCATGTACAAGCAATGAAAAAAGTTTTTGCATTTATTATTAAAAATTATAATCTAATTTTGTTAACATAATTTACTCATTTAAGTGTCACCTATCCATGCATTATATTTAGTAACTGAGGTATGTGCTTCCTTTTTTCACACGGTCGAAGTCTAGATCTGTTGAGATAAGTGCAATTGCATTACTTATTCTGAGTTTAATTTGCTTTTATACTTTGTTTTTGTAGCCATTACGCTGAAAAATATCTTTCACTTAAACACAATGTTCTAAATGGTATAAAATGTTTATAGATGTGCGAGAAATCCCTTGTATTTTCCCGAGAGAGAATTTGAAACCTAAAATTAAGAAGCTGTTCTTGCTTAAATTTAGATTTAACATCAACTCTCTTAACATGTTGTTCGTTTTCTTTCATTATAGGTGTTGTTTTCCACAAATGTAAAAAAAGGTGCATTGCCCATTAGAAAACTATTCGGTTTTGCAAGACATTGTGCTAACTAACGAGTATAAAATTAACTCGTGGAACCCGAGATAGTAAACAATAGAATATTCACAATCTAGTACAAAGTATATATATATAAAGTTTAAACGTTTTATTATTATTTTATAATAAAAGTTTAAAAGTGTTGCAAAGTAAAGTTATTATATGTAAATAGAATTTTCAATGAATAGGGAGGGGAGGCGATGAGCTTTAGATACTTGTAACTTATAAACTTCATAGAGAATGTGAATCCATTTGCATACTTATTTATTTCTTCTGGATTTCTTATTGTGACTCGTGGAGCCCCAAAATATGCCTTGTGGAACCCCAGGGTTCTGTGAAACACAATTTGAAGTCCACTGCTTCAGGATGTTCACCCCTCAATGTAAAAGAGACGAATGGGCAGTCGATTTGGAGAAAATAGCAATCGAAATTCAAACTATACAATTCATTTTATACAATTAAGTTTTAATCAGCTCTAGCGATGTAGTGGTATAGGTGAGAGCGTACCTGCATTTTTGCGATCGGTCAAGGTTAGAATTCGCACGGTTGAATTGCTTTTTTTTTCCAATTCATTTAATTATTTTTACAATTAAATAATTTTTCTTATCAAATATTTTATATAATTAAAAAATAACTGTAATAATAAAATATCATAAACAGTTTTACATATAATGAAACTATTTTTGTCTAATTATAAAACTATTTGAAAGTATTTATTTTTTAAAATACAAAATACTTATATAAAATAACATTTAATATAATATATTTTTATAATAAATATTATTCATTAATAATGCTATAATAATTAAGTTTATAATAATAAATTAATATTATAATATATTTATAAAATATAATATAATATTTATATAACTTTAGTAGCTGTTTTAGTTCTTAAAATATAAAATAATTACATAAAATATTTAATAAGCCTTTTTAAATAAATTTATTTAATTGTAAAAATAATTAAATGAATTGAACAAAAAAAAAACAAGTCGATTGTACTACTTGAACCCTGACAGACCGCATGAATGCAGGTGCACTACAGCCTATGCCACTACATCGCTGGAGCTGAAAGAAACTTAATTGTATAAAAGCTAAGTATGAATTTCGAAGGCTATTTTCTGGGAACTGACTGTCTATTCGGCGCTATTATATTGAACGCCCTAAAGGAATATTACTATTACACAAAATCTCGTCCCAAATGAATTTCCTTAATCGTTCCCACCCCTCGTTAGATAAACAGTTAAAGGAGCAACTAAGAAAAGATACACAATATAATACCACAATGCCCTCAAACATGTTATAGCGGTAGTACAGTATTTGGCTATAAGAGGTTTAGCATTTAGAGGTACCGAGGAAGTTTTTGATTCTCCTCATAATGGTAAATTTATGGGTGCCCTGGAACTGCTAGAAGAGAGTTCGACCCATTCATTCGTGAACATATTGAACAGTGAGAATTACGACCAAAATCGTTAATATCGTACTTATCAAAAACGATATATTAGCAAAAAATCGAGATCATAGGCAAGCAAATCATTTAAACAATTACAACTCAAATAAATAACGTTTACACAAAGTACTATTCAATTGTGATGGATTCAACACCAAATTTGACCCACAATGACCAATTTGCTGTTGTACTACGATATGTTTTCCAGGAAAAGTGTACGAAAGATGTGTCTCATTAATAAAGATTAGTAGTCACGCTGGATTATACTTATTTAATTATCTACAAGAATTTTTAGAAACAAATGGACTGCCATTGGATAATTGTAGCGGGCAGACATTTGCCAACGCTGTCAATATGTCCGTTCGATATGATGGTGTGCTAGATCTTCTAAAAGAAAAAATAAATAAATTCGCTGATTATGTGTCGTGTGCTGCATATTCTCTTAGTCTGGTTGGTGTAGAATCAGAGAGAGTTAATGTTGAAACTGAGATAGTGAACTTCTTCGGTTTAGTGCAACAAATATATGTTTTCTTTTCTGCTTAGACCCGTACGTGGGAACATCTAAATCGTGAAATTAAACTGAAATTTACCTTAAAAAGTTTAAGTCAGACCAGATAGTCTTGTCACTACGATGCTGTTGAAGCATTAAAGATAATTATGGTAATAACATGAATATTATTAAAATATTTAGTGACAATGAAAATAAAAAAAATTATTTTCGAAAAATCGCAGTAATTTTTTTTAAAAATAAATTAACAAAATTCGAAATTGCCATTTCTATTATATTTTAGGAAGAATTTTTTTTTTGAAAGATTTAATTCAGTTAACAAAAAATTACAATCTCCTGGTTTGGACATCTGTGAAGTAAATAAGTTAATTATGTCAATAAAAATGTGTATAAGCAATGTACATGAATCAGATCAAAAACTAAAGGAGTATCAAAGACGTAGCCAAAAATTAAGTCCTAGTGTAGAAACAGAATATAGTGAAGTGAATAAGAGACGGGTTATTTCAAAATTTGCAGATAAATCGACAAAAAAAGCTCTGTATGGGGCAGAAAAATTTTAAAGGGACACGCTTATTGTTTCGTTATAGATAAGCTAACCCTTGATTTAAATAGAAAAGTACATACAGAATATAGTATTTAAATTTTTGAGGGATTTGCAAGATCAAATTCCTATTCAGAAGACGTAGACCAACATTTAGTAAATGAAATTGTTCAACTCAAAACTTATCTAAAACAAAATGAGCTGTCCTATACTTGCAGTGATATGTTAAATTTAAATTTGAAAAGAAGCTTGTTGACGTTTTTCCAAATATGAATACCGTTTTAAAGATTTTATAAAGCTCCCTATTACTAGTGAAGCAGAGCATGCATTCTCTTATATAAATGTCCTATTTTGAAATATAGGACAACAACGACAAATACTAATTTACTTATTTATCACTTCTTTCTATTAATACTGATCTCACACTAAAGACTTAAAATGTGATGAACAAATAAAAGAATTTGCAGCACAAAAGTGTAGAAAAGTTTTTTTTTTGTAAATTATGTTATTGTTTATAACGAATTTAAATTGTTTGAAATAAAAAAAAAACCTTAAGCGAAAGTTTCGTATATTTAAAATTTTTCCCCACAAAATTTTTTTTAGGAAAATGGCAAATTTTTTAATTATTTAGGGGGCCCCAGGAATTATTAGCCCAGGGCCCCAATGGTCACGGTCCGGCCCTGCCATAGAGAAAGAAGCATTTGCAAGGTTGGCTCTCTCCAAAACTGAACAAGATTCCTCTTGCGGCTTTAACTTCTTGTGGACAGATGAAGCTCATTTTTAGCTCCATGACGACGTTAATACCCATAACTGTCACATTTGGGCGACGTCAAACCCACGAGTGAACACAAAGAAACCGCTGCATTCTTTTAAAGTCATAGTGTGGTGAGGGTTCATAAGTTTCTTTATCATATAGGACCCCTCTTCTTTGAAACACAGCGTACAGTTAATGAGTGGAAAACGGTGACAGAGTAAATACCCAACGTTATTTAACGCTTCTGCGCGAAAACGTTGTTCAATGTTTTACGTAAAAAAAATGCGCTTTCTACAAGGACGTCTTAAAGCTTGGGCCAACTGGACCAGGGGTTTGGTTGCAATGGGGGCCTCACCTCTCTCTCAACTCAGCCTTAATAATATAATAATTCGAATAATTTCAACCATCAAATGATATTTTCCCGAAAAACTGGGAGTTTCGGACGATAGGTCAACTGGCTAAAAGTGATGATCGTCGTCTTCGTACAGCAGGCATGTCAAACCCGTATGATATTATGTGCCACAAGTTCTATTTTATATTTAGCTGAAGGCCGCATGTTTTTAATATTAAAAAAAATAATAAATATACGCATTTTGTTTGATAATAGCAACAACAACAAAAAAAGAGTATAAAAAAAGTTTAGTGTTCTACCAATCTTATTTTTACTCTGCGTCGGTTTGTTATTTAATAATATATTATTATGAGCCGATATATTAGCCGGGCTGCAAGAATGTTTCTTGTGGGTCGCAAGTTTGGCACCCCTGACGTACAGGTTTGGGTCTACCCCATGCTCCATCATTACTTAATTGGTCAAAAGATGGCAGTCGGTCGAGCCGGTTTGTGTGATTGTAAGTAATGCCCATTTATTTGTTTCGGGTTATTGTTTGCACTAGTATTTGACAACGTATGCTATGTATTGTTTACTTTAAGGGTCATAGGGGGAGACTGCATTTGTGAAGGGACCAGGGCCTCAAGAAGTCTTAAGACGTCCCTGGATTTCTATTGTTACTTTTATGGAAGATGTAGCAACAAGTCACACTGCTAATCCAGTGAAGGACGGAAGGACGTTCGGGGAAGAAAGAATCATTAGCAAACCTTGCAAGTTTCCATAGCATCCCAATCTGACACGAGTAGACTTTTGGCTACTATGGGTATATTTAAAATCCGGGGTGGTATTGATTTCGTCCATCCAATCTGTCAGAATTGAAAGATGCGATCCGCCGAGAGCTGTCATGTATACAGCTGGACATTCTGCACTCTGCCATTGCTGGATTTGTGACACGCTTGCAATGTGTTATCCCCTGTGGTGGTGGATATGTAGAACATATGCTGCTATAATAAATGATTTGGTAACATCATTTTTGTTATTTGCGTCTTTCTCTTATGTACAAAACGCCACATTTCAGGGGGGGGGGGTATTATTATTTTTTTCATGTCCTAAAATATCCCCGGACTTATCAGTGCTAAACCTGCAAACCATTTTTTATTTTGTTTAATTTTCCGGGTTTTATAAATTTTTAAAGTTTTTATGGGCTTTTTGCCCACTTGGTATGAAAGAATTTAAAAAATAGAACTGAAAATCTGTTCTCGTTTACTTGAACACTCTTTGATTTACCATGTAGGACTGATGCACGTTAAATACACTCCTCAACACCAAAATTACAACACCAAGGAATAATGGAAATAATTAAATTAGAGCACTTGTAATTCAAGTGATTAATTTACGCACTTGTGTACTCATACTCAGGCTATAAAAGCCAGGAACTTTCCCTTCTCATAAACGGCATCTGAGGTTTTGTGGAATGGCGTAACGTATACCCCCTCATTTGGGAGGGGGGCAGAATTCTAGGAAGCCCAAAACCTGACTAACGTGAAGTACGTATGGTTTTGCAATCCATTGTAAGATCCGGCTGGGGCCCGAAACCTGACTTTGCAGGAGTACCCTAATATTATCTTATACGCCCCTGGCTCAGCGCCCTTTGTTTTGAGACTTTTGAAGAAGCGTTGAAAATACCTCTGAGACGTCGGCGAGCTCAACATCAGTTAACGACCGCGGAACGTGACCGCATTATCGAACTCCATGAACTGGGTTTGTCGCTGCGCACAATAACAATTTATGTGCGGCAAAACGTGAGAACCATCCAACATAGTGTCACACGATGAATTCTGGAAGGTCGACGTGCAAGTCGAAAAGAAAGTGGTGCACACAGACCGGCGTATTCGCGAGTTGACTATTTGAGTTCCTTTCTCCACGGCACAGGACATCCGAAGCTGGTTGTCTGTGTGTCCATAAAAACCATACGCAACAGATTGCATGAAATACAGTTACATGCACGGGTATCAACAACAAGGATACCGCTGACCGCTCAGTACACAGCGAGATGCAGGGCCGCTTTTAATCTCCCCGGTGCTCTAGGCACTTCAATAGCTACGCCTACCCCCCTTTTACAGAGCACCCCCCCCCCCCGTTCCTCCTTCAGTTCTTACTTTTCCTATTTTGTTTCGGGAGGGATTTTCCTTTAACTTTCTTACTTTTTTCCGTTTCTTTGTTTTTGATGTTTGAATAATCTTTCCATTATCCACCCCCTATGAACCCGCCGTATTATGGACTGAAAGTCACAAGGAAAGAATAGGGGTCTGGTTTGGTCACTCTTGTTCATTTCTTACTTTACGGCATCACGGACCACCCACCCTTTTATAAATTAATACAGTAAATTAATGAAATCGTTTGCAATTATAGTATGGAGTATACAATATTGTGGGATCTGTTTTCAACTTGTCAAATATCATCTTTTTCATCAATTATCGCTTCATTATCTTTTACTTTTTGACATTTTTATTCTTTGTTAAGTCTCTCTGTCATTGTACTTGAACAATGAAGATTTTCTTCGAAAAACGAAAGATTTTTTTCTAAAAAATCATTAATAACTTCAGTGTAATCAATTTCTATTGCAATGTCATTTTGAGTGTATAGCACAATCAAACTTCATTTTCTATGGTAGATCTCATTTCAGTCTTCACTCTCTTGAGGGCAGAAATGTTTCTCTCACAATTCATTGGGCGCAGTGGCGTAACGGAGAATATTAAGGCAAATTCAGGTTTTGGGCCCCCAAAGTGTCAGTCAAGCTTTGGGCCCCCTAGAGTCCCCCCCCGCAATGCGAGGGTGTACGTTACGCCACTGGCTAGGCGGTGGTACGTTTGCTATAATTTAAAAAAAATTTCTCTTTTTTCACCCTCAAATTTTTTGCGCCCTAGGCACGGGCTTAAGCGGAAAAGCGGCACTGACCGAGACGCTTGGTTTAGTGTCATCTTCATCGTACCTGGACAATCGAATGACATCAGCATTGTTCCCGGATGAATCTCGTTTCTGTCGGTGGAGGAATAACGGCCGTCCGACCCAAAGAACGCTACGAACCAACCCATTTCACTGAGAGTCAAACAGGTCCAATGCCGGGTATTATGGTTTGGGGCGGCATAATGTTTGATCACAGAATGCCTCTGGTACACATTGACGGTTGTTTGACAGCGGACTGCTACGTCACATAAGAGTTGGAGCCTGTTGTTCTCCACATAACACGGTCTTCCAGCAAGGCAAGGCCACATGTTGCACAGCGAACTCTTAATAGTCTGCCTGGATTTGACATCCTTCCCTAGCCGGCAATTTTTCCATGTCTGAATTCCATCGAACACCTGTGCGATCTCATTGGACGAGACATGAAACAAGGACCACTAGCGCAAACCGTAGATCAAGGGTGTCAAACTCAAAGGTTAAACTTGGGCCAAACAAACAAGGTTTAACTTTTGGCAGCAAAAAAGTTCATATTCATAGAAACATAAGTTTATTTTGAAAATAATTCATT
Organism: Trichonephila clavata; assembly: GCA_019973975.1. Taxonomy (NCBI): domain Eukaryota; kingdom Metazoa; phylum Arthropoda; class Arachnida; order Araneae; family Nephilidae; genus Trichonephila; species Trichonephila clavata. The sequence continues at coordinate 8,605 of BMAO01009378.1, forward strand.
ATAATAAAAGTAGAAAAGAAAACAAGAAAAAGCCCTGACACTTGACATCTCTTCTCAGCTACTATCTTTCTTATTTCGGGGGAAAGTTGTTTTATTTTATTATATATTATTGTGTCCTACAGCAATACAAGGAAGATGGTAAAACAGATATGAATTTTAGACTTGCTGCTAGTTTTTCTTTTTTTTTCTTTCACGAAACTCTTTTCTTATTTGTGTTCTGATTAGAATTGGTAATAATTCAATGCAAATGAAAATTAAGGATACACTTAATGCTGTTAAAACCCCAGTTCATCGACCCCTTGGCGATGATTCTTTACACCAGAACATTGTTGTAACCCTCTCCCCTTGTTTTTGTAAAAAAGTGTTTTGTTTATGAGATGTGTGAATCCCTTTGAAGCGGAGTAGCTGGCGCTATAACCAGCTCCGAACCAATTTAACAATTAGTAATTTACAGATTATTAAAGTTTTTTTGTTATTAACTTTAATTGGGTTATTACTGGAGAAGAATTTATTGACTATTGACTAATTAAAACGAACCTGCAAAAATCGAAGAAAGACCTGAATTTTTATAAATGCATCCCTGACAGAAGTCACTATGCTTGTTTACAAGACTCTATACAGCTGTAGTGATTTGGGAGAGATTTGGGAGAATGAGAGAATATTAACGTCGCACTGATTAGCAACACGAGGGCTTTTGGCGACGGACCGCGTAATTTTGAACCATGGTCAAGTGACGCGGACGACACCCGAGCTGGCACCCCCTCTCCTAACTACCACACCACACCAACGGGAGGACGTTTGAGCTCTCGACAGATTTAACGTGCATCGCTCCCCTACACGGCGGATCTTTAGTGGTACTAGGATCGAACTCATGACACGCTAGCCATGATCCGATGCCTAGACCACTCGGCCACCGCGGCCGAGAGATTTGGGAGAGAACCCTTTAAAACCCAAACCGCACGATCGTGCGGGTTAGACATTCTTATACGTTTTTGCTTCTGGAATAGTTGCATGTGAGAAAAACTTGAATGCAACGATTAAGCGTGTTTGCAGAAAGTGTAAAGTATCACTTTTTATCAACAGAAGGTGGTTGTAGTCCATGTTTTATTTTCAGCTGGCTAATCTAGCTTTGCTTTCAAATACAACGAAAACACGGCTTCTTCTCTATCTGTCGTAAAAAGGTAATTATCAAAATATTTTTATTTGCTTGAATATAAATTTTTGGAAAAAGGTTTAAATATTGTAAAATACAAAATACATTAAATATGCTCTATTAATGTTGCTTGTAGGATTCGGGATTTCGTTACCCGCACGATCGTGCGGGTTGGGCGTTACTTGAGGCACTCTAGCTATAAAGGTAAGTGTTGCCATATGAGTTTTCTTTTCTGTTTCAATAATATTGATAGAAGCTTAAATAAAAACGAAATATATTGTTGTGTAATTAAAACCATATTTCCTTGGGGTTGCCATGGACGAGTCCCTTTTTTTTTCTCTGGCTCTTTTTTTTTTTTGCAATTAATTTTGTCTTTTATACATTTGATGCGGGGGTATGGCATTTTTTTCCTTTACACAGATATCTGCATTCATATCTCCCCCCCCCCTCCCGAAAAAAATCTGGACTTTCCGGTGGGAGTTAGTATAGTGTGGTTTAAACATTTTATTTATTTTTTTTAAATAATAAATTTTCTGATACATTTTATTATTTTTCATAGAATACAATACTGTACTAACTTTTAACCAAAAATTTTTCAGGTGCCTAAAAGGAGAAGAATTCCCACACAAGAAGAAATTTTGCAATTGATGAATAAATCAGATTAAACTTAGATCAGAACTTAGTGGTCTTTCGGATGATGACAATACTGCGAACACAAAATATATGAATCACGTAGATTGAAAGGAGAATCAAGTTCAGATGGAGAGCGATGAAAAAAAAAGCATGAAAATATTTGAAATAGAAAGACAATTTTGGATCATTCTTCACCATCTTTTGGATCATTCTTTACCATCTTTTGGATCATTCTTTACCAATCATCTTTACCATCTTTTGGATCAATCTTTACCATTCCATCAAAGTCTCTTGAACATATTCATTTCATTATTTTAGCTGTTGCAAATTCTTGGTTTCTGTGCGAACAAAATGCAAAATATCAAATAAAATTCCTCCAAAAATCAAAATGGATCACTTAAAATTTAAGTTAGGAGATAGCGGAAATAGCAGCTTCTCCACCTACTAACAAAAGTATTTTAACTGATGATGAAGATAACTGTTGTGTGTGTGTTTAATTCCAATCGCAAAACGATCAAAATGTTATGATCCACCTGCTATACATGTCCCGCCTTTTATCCTGGCCATTCTAGGTTAAAAAGGCTTGGCACGTACAGCCATTTTCGATGTGTTGAAGACATTTCAAGGCCTTGCAAGTGCAGATTTGAAAACTATGAAAGCAGTTCGAAAACATGTTGTGAAAAGGCAATGTATATTTATGCATATCAAAAACAAAGACATGTTTTAAACATTTCCACAGGAAATAAATAATGAGTCAGTAAAATAATTAATTTTACATCAATAATTTCCTTATTTGTAACAATTTTAGTTAAATAGTGTTTCTTCCATCAACTTAGAGCAAAAAAATATAAAATTTCATAGGTGCTGATTTTTCAGAAAACGGTCGTTCGGGTACTGTCTACGTTCCAGGATGGGGGATTTTTTTAATTATTTTTCCCAATGTCATGGAGATCAATATAGTATCGATAACCAGAAGAATTTACTATTTTTTTTTTTTTAGTTTAACAATTATAAACCCCGTGCACCACGCAATGTATAACACGGGGACATACAACACAGACAGAAGAAAGGATTACAACACAAACATCCATGCCTTCTCCGGGATTCGAACCCAGTCCCTACGGCACCGCAGTCAGCTTCACTGACCACTATACCGGATGGGCGGTGAATTTACTATTTAACGATAAAAATAATTCGGGTCTTAAAGGGGTAAACACAATGCCCCAGAGACTCGCGTAACGGGAAGAGCCATCTAAAAGGGTAATATTTTTGGTGCGTTTATTTGTTGAAAATGGCGCGTTTATAATAAAAACTACGAAAATAAGCCAAGGGAGTTCGTTACGAGTAGCAAGGGTACCCGCTTAATGTCTTCAATACCTAAGCGCTCCTCACGTCTTTCGTCGGTAAACAGCAATAGGCCCCACTCCATACCTCTGATACAATTCCCCCTTCCGCGTACTACCTAGTTGGCATGCTTGTGGGTATAGATTGACTTATCCCCACCACTACTTCCATTCGGTCTTTCGCCTTAACCTAAAACTAAGCTAATCCCTCCCAACCCCACACTCTTTATTTTTCTTTAATTTATTTTGAAATTCTGAAAATTACCATCATATTATGGAAAGCTCTATCAATTAAGCTCAACAATATCCTGAAGATAGGGACAGAGATCAGTGCCCCGATGATCATCCTACCATTTTCAACGCCCGAGCACAGTTAAAAAAGTTTCACTTCAAAAATTATCTGTCGCTGGCTAGAGGAAAAGTGCTTTTCTAACTACACAATATTCAACAATTTCCCTGTCCTTCACAATGTCAACGCCCCCTGACTATTTCAGCTATATTTAATATACACCGCTGGCCACCGTAAACGCAACACCAAGAAAGACAAGAGATAGCACAACAAAATTTATTTTGTAGATAACATGTTGATCAAGTATCAAATGATTAAATTTATAGACTTCTGTGAAGTGTGCTTCCTACCAGAATCAGTAGCCAGAGTAGCCGCCATTGTTGGAGATCACCGCTGCCACACGCCTCGGCATTGATTCAAATAGACTTTGGATGTGTTCTTGGGGTACAGCAGACCAAGCAGCTAACACACGTTGCCAAATTAGATCTGGTGTGGCAGCTGGGGGTGTAATCTAGGTCAATCGTTGAGCAACCATGGACCACATGTTTTCTATCGGCGAAAGATCCGGAGAGTGAGCCGACCAGGGAAGCAATTCAATCTGGTGATTGACGAAGAACCTTTGCACAATGCGTGCCACGTGTGGTCACGCATTATCCTGTTGAAATATGGCTGTGGCCAAGCCCTGAAGGTAAGGAAGGACAACTGGCTCCAACACCTCGGAGATGTAGCGCTGGCTGTTTAAAGTACCGGCAATGCGTACTAGAGGAGTACAAGAGTGATATCCAATACCACCCCATACTATAATACCCGGTGCAGGACCAGAGTGGCGGTGCATAACGCAGCTCTTCAGTATCCTCTCTCCACGGTGTCTCCAGACTCGAATCCGACCATCGTGGTGTTGCAGACAGATGCGTGACTCGTCAGTAAAGACAACTTCATTCCATTTTGCCGCCCACATCCTTCTTTCATCGCACCATTGGCGGCGGAAATGTCTGTGGTTCTGCCTCAAGGGTAGACAGCAATGGACGTCTTGCGGACAGACCACTCTGCTGTAAACGGCGTCGAATGGTACACGCAGACACTGAATGATGCATTACAGACTCAATGTGCTGAGCTATGGTTCGTGATGTGACTGAGCGATCCGTCACTGCCATGCGCACAATTTGCCTGTCCTCACGTGAAGTGGTGCACTGAGGTGGATGTGATCGACCACGTCTGTCCGTCGTACCCTCCTGCATCCAACAGTCACATATCCGCATTACAGTTGTTTGGTTTCGTCCAACACGACTACCGATTTCCCTGAAAGATAATCCACAATCTCGGTAGGCCACTATCCTTCCTCTGTCGAACTCGGATACTTGATCAAAAGCTGATCGCTGTTTTCTACGAGACATAACTGATCGTTTTTTGAAAAAACCACAAGAAAAACACAATTACCGAACTTGAAATCGTCGAAATCTTCAAGCCTTAAATAGCGCTTTGAGGTGGCGCCACCGGCGTGCGTGATGTGTGTCTGCGCTGAAATTCTAATCATTTGCATATCTCACCACCACAAATGCATGTTGTAAATTTCATGTTATTTGCGTGTTTCCTTCAGGTGTTGCATTTACGGTGGCCAACAGTTATTACGCCATATAGGAGAATGTAGCTTGAGGAATAACGTAAAGATAATTTAAGAAATATACTTTATAATATTACGTCCATAAAAATAAAGTTTTTAAATTATTGCTTACTGTCGATAGATATCCAGTGAAAAAAAGAGCCATTTGCTGGGAAACACACTTTTATTTCTTTTTACTAATTGTCCATATTTGTTAATTTCTAAAGTGTTTATACTCCATTTTCAGATGATTGAATAATCGAAACATGAAAAGTTCGTTTTAAATGAAAATTAACTATTTCTGAAGTATTTTCCATTGTCAACAAGACGCATGGATATTCAGCACAAAAAAATTAGCTAAATGAAATAATAATATGAGCATTTATAATGTAGTAATGAGATAATAATGTAGCATTTTAATTTTTTTTTTAATTTTTAAATTCTTAACTTTTGTTATTACACATAATTATTTTATCCAATCATAATCAATTATTTTTTAAGTACCAGCTCTTGGGCAGCTTTTTATTACAATTTGTAAAATTATATATATTACTTTATAATTGCGTATATTAGTACGTTTGATAGACGATCATTATCATTTTTGTTTGCGTTTTGAATTTTTATATTATATAATAATTATTAAAAAAAATTTCTCAGGTGATATATATATCAATATCGAAGAAAGTAAACCTGATGCCACGAAAGATTATATAAGTGAGCGGCTGTGTAAACCCTCAACCATTTTGGAAAAATAAACTAAAATTATGATTTATTGCACGTTAGGCGTTATCAAAGTAAACAGTGAAATCACTTGGGTATATACGCAAGGCTTCCTTTAACCCATAGGTTCCCAACCTTTTTTCAACTGCTGCCCCCTTTTCTTGTAAATATTTCGATACCGCCCTTCCACTCTAGAGAAATAAGAGTGTACGGAAGACATGGTGAAAACAAGAATTAAGTTTTAAAAAATATCCTATTACTAATATAATATATTTTTTTAATTTAATTTTTCTAAAGCCACAATATTTTTTACTTGCGAATCTGAAATAACTATTGCCACAAATATATTTAAATGTGTAATATTATATATTTTAGTCACATTGATATGATAGTGTTGGAATTGAAACGCTCTACTGAATTTCTTCTTCATTAAAAGTGGAATAAAAACTTTTTAGCTTACCTGTTAGAAAGACAGGCTGGGGTTTTGATGATACGAAGTAATTCATAATAAACTATTGCTTTCAAAATAAATGTAAATTGATTGTTTCAGCCTTTAAAGAATCGCGTTAATTCCTGGTTAACATATTTAATTATGTTTCTTGGATAATATACGAAATGAAATGCAGTGGCGAAACATTTTTCCTACTTCTCAAAAACAAAGACAACACGTACAGTACAGAAATTAATATGCACTATATCACTCAAATTAATGTAGGTCTGAATGTGATGTAATCTTTAAGTTTTTCATCCACTTCCCGAACTACCAAAATATGGGAATTTTTGTACATGTGATATAGAAATGATTTAAATACTTACAATCAACATAAGATAAACAGTATTAAAGTTTACTTTTGTTAGTACATAATCAGTGTTTTTTTTTTTGGTCTTTTTTAGACTATATTTTGTTAATCTGCCAAAGCCCCTCCATGCCATCTCACCGCCCCCAAATTTCCTCTGAATCTTTTACTGCGCCCCTGAAAGCTTCAAACGCCCACAAGGAGGCGTTATCGCCCACGTTGAGAACCTATGTTTTAACCTGTACTTCACTGGCGTAGCTAGTTCTGAGTGGGTCCAATATTAAAACTTCTTCGGGGCCTTTTTTTAGAAATGAAAGGCCTGTAAGTAGTACTGTAAGTACGCATGTTGGGGCCCCGTTTCATTAATACGGCGGCAGCTATGCCCCTGCTGTACATGCATATTTGATGTTCCCTTGAACTTTTATCAGTATGAATTTACTTATGATTCATGTTATAATTAACAATGCTAAGCAAAATTTTATCCTGTTGCTTACAAGAAACATTGCTGATATAAGTATAACAAAAGCAAAGTTTCTCTTATCCAGTAGGTTATAAGAAAGGTCACACGAAACATTTTACTTCAAAATAAAATATTTAATTGGTTACCAGGAGTTGTGTTGGTCCTGAATGGGCCTTGTATCAAAATTCGTTGAATGCCTGTTGCGACCCGCTTGAACAGATGTCACTAGTAATCCTCTTTTGCTTACAATTTGATTCAGTATTCCTGTAGATCACGAGTCGGCAACCTTTCAGCTGTGACATGCCAAACCAATCTACCAATATAATTCAGCGTGCCATACAGTAGAGCATTTTTGAAACAATTCGAATCCCGCATTCAGTTGTTAAAAAATTTCTTTGTGGACTCGAAATATTTTTTGTATGAGTAAAGAGTTTTTTATTTAGATATTTGTAGAACCAAAAGCAGAAACCAGAGAGTGCATGCAATTTTCTTTCTTCAAACAATTAAATCTCACCAGCAATGGCATTCAATAATTAACAAAATTAGCTGTAAATTTAAATTTACAGCTATTTTTTGTAAATTATTTGTTGTATCTTTTTAGAGTTATCTTTCAGTTTTTTCATAATTCCGTAAATATCCATAATTCTAAAGATGTTTATCGAATAAGATCCATTGCAAATTTATCAACTTCCATCCACTCAAAAATTAAGAAGTTTGCAGAGTGGTGTGCAGAGTGCCATTGAGAATTGTACTTCATGCCCCATGTGACATGCGTGCCATCGGTTGTCGACCCCTGCTGTAGACCAAGAGTGTCAAACTCAAAGGCTAACTTGGGCCAAGAAAACTAGGTTTAACTTTAGGTAGGCCGCAGAAGAAAAAAATATTCATAGAAAAGTAAGTTTATTTCGAATAATACATTATAATACACATAAACAAAAGAACAAGAAAAATTTAATGTTTATGTCCTGACACTTGACATCTCTTCTCTCTCTTTGCTACTATTTTTCCTTTTTCGGGGGAAATTTTGATATTTTATAACATTGTGTGCCGATATACTGGCCTGGCTGCAAAAATGTTCGTTGTGGGCTGTGAGTTTGACACCCCTGCCGCAGGTGATTTGCGCACTGCAGTGGATGGTGGCTTGGCAATGGTTACCTCAGGCAACTAGCAATGGACTAATTGACAAAATGCCCAAGCCGGATAGAGACCTGTATAGCTGCCCGAAATCGGCACATTAGATACTGAATAAATTGGTACATTATGATTTGGTCTGTTGTTTTAGTCATGTGCATATCCACCTCTCACCACTATCGCTCCTGAAATTTGCATGGCGCCAAACGTTGTTTCTTGGTATTGCGATTTCACATTCGAGGTGGGTACGTTGAGGCTTAAAGTTCTCACGCTGGAGCACTATAGAAGTTAGGGGGGGGGGTAATCATTTAAAGTATATGAAATTACGAGTTCCGTCTCCAGTAGACGACGTGTTCAGAGAACGCGAAGTAAATTAATCAATCAATGCATATATAAACTAAATTCAATGGCGCTTGTATCATGTGGGCCAAGGCCTGCTGTGCCCATCTCAGTATACTTGACCTTGAGCCTTGAAGTACAAGAGCAGATGTTCCGGTCAGGTGGTCAGTCTGACGCGAAACCCCAGTGCTTTGTTCCCAAGCAAACCTGGTACTCATTTATCGACCCACTGAGGGGATGAAAGGCTGAGTCAACCTTGCCCAGCCCGAGAATCGAACCCCGAATCTGTGACGTGGAAGCGCGATACCCTACCACTTGGTTTCATCAATGCATTTTTTTGTCAGAATATTTTAAGTTGATTTTTATTCAGGGTAACTGTTTTTGAAACTAAATTGACGTAAGAAGTAGGATTATTGATGTGTAACATCTTTCCTCTCGGTTGCTGGATATTTGTAGGAGTGATTTCGTGAAAAGGGACGGAAATGTGTAACAGGAAGTTGGGGAAGAGCGCTATTTAATTTGACCAATCAGCGCGCTTGGTGGTGTCTCTTCGCTACCCTCGAAGTGAAGTTCTGTTTTTCCTCTTTCATTAGGGAGGGGTGGAGCCTTGTGGTCTAGGCCGTGGGATCTTTGTTTTTGTTTTGTTTTCTCACTTTAGGATCAGAGAAGAAGCGAAGTCTCCTTTAGCTGGATCTTGTGAAGATATATGCACGTGGGGTCCAACTCTAGTGCTATCAAGCCGCCAGCCTTTTTTATATTGTTAAATTTAGGATTTCAAAAGATTCTAATACAAAAACTCGGTTTCGTTTGCGCTTGACTCTAAATCCACTTCGCACATACCAGCAAATCTTATTAGACTTCACCAAGGATAAACTTGCGATCCTTACGCTCAATTCTCAAAGTCTGAGGGCTCACCAAACAGATTTCGACGTTATTTCACAAAATTGTACGTTACTCATGTTGGCAGAGGCGTGGTTAGATTATGTCGAACGTGTTTCGATACCTGACTTCAATTCCTGAGTACAATTTAAACGACCGGGCCACAGAGCCGCTGGTGTTGCGATCTATCGCAAACAGAACAACTCACATGTCGTGGCTCTCCTCATATGGATATTACTTATCGTCAAACAAGGGGACTGGGTATAGTTAGTCAAGATATTAGGGGCATATGTGCAGCAGAATGCTTATTTGAAAATGGATAAACACCGATTTCGGTGGTCGTATACATTTCTCCGAATCGAACGGTTAAAAAAATCAAAGATTTCCTGCATTTTTTACTTATACCATATACGGAAGGTGGTTCTGCCCTTTTTTTAAAAAAAACCATCACTCGCTTCCCATGATTTTGAGTGTTGATTTTAAAGTCAACTTCAGTTTTCTAGAAGCCGAGCTACTCATAGCTTTTTTGAATGATGAACTCAAGATCGAAATGAACACAAATCGAATTGTTTCAACAACTAATAGTGGTACTGTTATTGACGCTATTTTTCAACGGTTTTTAAAAACTTTGAAATCACGTGTCATATTTCAGTTATAAGTTATCATAACCGCTCTTCCCCAAATTGAACAAGAATAATTATTTTAGATAAAAAAATTGCATTACTCCTTGTGTTAATTAAATAAAATTTTCATTAAAGATATAATTATTCAACAGAAAATTATTTCCAATCATACTCAATTCATTTTTTTCAGGATATAAGTTGCTATTACGAATTTACCACGATAACATGTCAGATGTTACACATCGTATGCGACTACTGTAAGGCTCGTTTCTTCTTTTTTTTTTAATTTATAAAAAATATTTTTTTTTTCAAATTAACATTTATTTTACTGATTTATTATTTTAATGAAAAAAAAAATTTAGGTTAAGAGGTGTTTCTCTTCCCCTTTTAAACTCCAATTATAATTTTTAGTACTTAATAGCCATTTTTCAATTCCTACTATTTGCTCTCACACACTCTATATATTTATTTACGTATATATTTATCTTGTTCAAATTTTCAATCGTTTATAAAATTCAGTCTATTCATCCAATCAAGTTGGAAAAAAATTTTTAAACTTGTAATGGATGACACTTGATGAAAATATAGATTTTCAAATTTTAATTCCGGTTAATTAATTAAATTAAATTAATTACAGGTTTTCGACGCCAACTTCGATTTTTCTCTATTGTTGTAACAATGTAAATGTTAAAACAATGACAAAAGTTGGCGTCGAAAACCGGCTTTTCAGCCAAGCTAGCCAAACCAGGTGTGCATTGTTATAATAATGCAGACAAATCATGCTATTTTTTCAATTCCTACTATTAGTTCGCTCTCCCCCTATGATCGTTCAAATTTTAAATCGTTGATAAAATACTTTCTATTCATCCATTCAAAGCGAGAAAAGAATTAAAAAATTTTACATTACTTGTTTTCAATTTGTTTAAGACAAAATTAATCTACAATTATGCTTTCTTTTGCTGTCAACGAGTGATCAAAATTAGCTGCCTCAGTAGAAATAAACAATATTTTTCCTTTTTTTTTATTCCCTACAATTTTTTTATGCTGTGAGAAAATAATCTATACATTTTCAGGAAGTTTCATGCGTAAGACATTTATATCCATCTTCATTAATTTTTCTTACTTTTTCCCTTAATATAAAAGAGCAAGATTCAGCCTGTACATGAATGAAGAGTATTACAAAATCAGGAAGGAAATGTAAATAAATCCGCTCCACTACGACGACAGACAAAAATGTAAAATGGATTAACATACTGTTTATCTTTCCTATTTTCGAGTAGGAATGAAAAAAAGATACATGTACAGAGAGAAAAAGGAAGGTCACAGACGTAATAAATACAGTCTAAGACAGGAGATACTAATTAATATCTGCGTTGAATTTAAGGTTAAGCGAAAACAAAAAAATTAGAATTTTCTGGAAAAAATGGTGATTATATTTGGTTGTTAAAAATAAAGGTGATCATAAAATTGTAAAAATTAATGAGGCTAATAAAAGCATTTCAAATATAAAATAAATTTTCTGACAATTCTGGAAATGATAATGGATATTTGCGATGAGGTAAGCTGGCTTTGTGTTATCAATTAAATTATTTGTAAATTAGTTTATTTGAAACACCTACAAAATTTGAATATACCCTAACATCAAATTAAAAGTAAAAAAACTTTTTTAAAAACAAGCTTTTATTTAAAAGCGCTAAAAAGAATAAAATAAACTTTTCCTTTAAAACTTTTTTTACTATCAACTTATAACGTCATTACACAATTTATATGATATAAAAGCTTGTCGCAATATTTAAGTACTCGTATTTACTTAGTTTGAATTCTTTCGAATTTATACAGTCAGGTCAAGTTATTTATTTTACTTGTTTATCTACACAGGTAAATTTAATGTACCAATCTACTTGAAAAACAGCTTTACTTTTTTTGTTTTGGATTTAAATCCAAGGTAAATAGATAGAAATTTGTAAAAACAAATTGCATACGTTGTAGAAATTAGCTTATTTTTACGTTGTAGAAATGTAATTATTTTTTAAACAAATTAATTAATACAGTTAATAGCGCAACGTTATGAAATTCCAGTTTGGCTGAAACCCATTTTCGACGCCAAATTTGTCATTGTTGTAACAATAACATTATTACAACAATGCAGGCATATTGAAGTTGGCACCCAAAACTTCATAACATGTTTAATTAATATCTTTTTAATTAATTGCAATATCGGAATATAAATGGTCAAAACATGCATTGTCATCCAAACTAAACGTGTATACAAAATTTCAGCTCAATGTGGTGAAGATATCAGCTTCAAAATTGAGTTGCAAGATTCCACCCGAACATTACATACATACATACATACATACAGTGTAAGTTAAATAAAAGCTTGTAAAATAAATTAAAAGTAAAAAAACTTTTTTAAAAACAAGCTTTTATTTAAAAGCGCTAAAAAGAATAAAATAAACTTTTCCTTTAAAACTTTTTTTACTATCAACTTATAACGTCATTACACAATTTATATGATATAAAAGCTTGTCGCAATATTTAAGTACTCGTATTTACTTAGTTTGAATTTTGTAAAATTAAAATCAGTCAGGTCAAGTTATTTATTTTACTTGTTTATCTACACAGGTAAATCTCGCGACAAGCTTTTATATCATATAAATTGTGTAATGACGTTATAAGTTGTTAGTAAAAAAAGTTTTAAAGGAAAAGTTTATTTTATTCTTTTTAGCGCTTTTAAATAAAAGCTTGTTTTTAAAAAAGTTTTTTTACTTTAATTTATTTTTTACTTTTTAGTTATCGCTGGACAGGCTTCTCAGCCTTTTCAACTCATTCAACTTTGGTTCGTCATCCCTGGTTTAGCTGAATCAGTTCTCGCAAAAGACGTAAAACACAATCTTTTTAAATCCGTAATTTTTAAGCAATATTTTCAATCTCCGTGCAGATCTTGGGTAATATTGTTCTACATACGAAAAAAAGGTTTCGTGAGATTATCTTCATAAATGACGAAGTTATTCAATGTTTAATTAAAATTTTGACTATTTTTTGAAAAGTCTTAAAAAATATATTATTTATTTGAAATATTTTGAAGGTAAGGGATATATTATTTCTCTAACATCTTCGAAGAAAAATCTAGTTATTTATTAAAAAACTTCAAAAGGCATTTAAAGATTTGTATTTATCAATAAAATGCTTAAAATTCAAAACGCATGTTGTAATCAAAAAAGCAAGTTTTATCAACTAATGATAATTTTTTGTTGGACATTGAATATCTTCTACGTAAGAATCTATTTTTTTAATTGCTCAGGTCATCTTTAGAAACTTGATTTTGAAAAAATAACTAACCATCGCATTATTTTTATACAGTCAGACCTCCATGTATAACGAATCTCTATTTTGGGAATTTCTCTATTTTAAGAACTTTTTCCTGGAACTAAGCACATATTACTCTTTTCTTCGTAAAACAACTCCAAATTTAACGAAATTTTTCTTCGAAGATTCGATTTTTCTCTCTCCTTATTTTTAAAACATTTCAAGTCATTTTGCAAATTATTCTCTTTTGGCACATTTTATGGATATCAATAACCTTGAACTAGTTTTACAATGTGCCTAACTCATCTAAAGAAACAAAATTGCCGTAATTTTTCAAACAAAAAAAAACTCAAATAAAATTAACAGATTATATCTGTAATTAAATTTAAGGACATATGTCGTAGTGTGTGTTTAGATTACTGGTGATAAAGTGAGGTATATTTAAATTACTTGCAGGCTTAAAATTAGTAAATTCATTTTTTTTTTAAAAATTCATTCATTTTAATATAAAATTATTTTTTTTAATTGAAAATACATTGCATTTCTGGATAATATTTTTATCTTATTTTTTTCCTAGTGGATTCCTTTTTGATGGGTAAGATATATAAGAAATGATCTTTCCTATTCTGTAATTATTTTTTGTCTGAGTTTCATAGATTAAAGTTAGATAAATTTTTTAAAGAATTTTCACAATACTCCATCTCAGTTTAACTTGGCAGCGTTGAGAAAGGTATTTAATGTACCAATCTACTTGAAAAACAGCTTTACTTTTTTTGTTTTAGATTTAAATCCAAGTAAATAGACAGAAATTTGTAAAAAAAAATTGCATGCATTGTAGAAATTAGATTATTTTTACATTGTAGAAATGTAATTATTTTTTAGACAAAGTTAATTAATACAGTCAATAATGCAACGTTATGAAATTCCAGTTTGCTGAAAACCGATTTTCGACGCCAACTTTTGTTATTGTTGTAATTATAATATAATTACAACAATGCAGATATATCGAAGTTGGCGCCCAAAACTAGTTTAACGTTTTTAATTAATTGCAATATCGGAATATAAATGGTCAAAACATGCATTGTCATCTAAACTAAACGTGTATACAAAATTTCAGCTCAATGTGGTGAAGATATCAGCTTCAAAATTGAGTCGCAAGATTCCACCCGAACAAATTACATACATACATACATACAGTGTAAGTTAAATAAAAGCTTGTAATAATAAAAGCTTGTAAAAATACTGGTTACTAAACGAGGTAAGGTTAACTCGTATCATACTGTATATTACCCACTTCAGAAAAAATATTGTGTGAAAGAACATTTTACTACAATTTTAAGGTTATCAAATAATTTATTACACCACTTAAAGCTTGAAAAAAAAAGAAAGAAAAATGATGTAATTAATTATTGTGACGATATAGTTAATTTAATTATCAACATTTAACACATTTCAAAAATATTAATTATACAGCATTAATTCCAATTTATAATACATTCGCATTCAGTAATTTCGATAATGTAAGATTCGTGTCTATTTTCCAAAATTTATGTGTAATGAATCTTTTGTAAAATAGCCCCAATTCTACTGTTAAAAATTTATTATTCAAGGTTGTCCCAACATAAGGAGCTTGCTCCAGTGACGCAATGTACACCTCCGCACTGCGGGGGGGCAAAACCAGACCGACGCCTTTTATGTAGATTTTCTCAAAATTCGCTTTAGATATTTTTAAAATCCAACTTTTAAGCAATTTTCCGATTGGCGATCTGACATAATTCAAAATCAAAACTTTCATTCGCTCATTAGATATCTTTGATCCAATAACCAAATCAAAAACATTTTGTTTGATGTGCTGTGATCCCCGCGACGAGAGAGATACTTTTCTTTAGTGGGTTTTCTTTTTAAACTTAAATTACTAACAGATAAAATAAAAGTCAGATGGAGAATCGGATATTATGTAAGAAGGACAAAAAAAATCACTATTATTATAGTAAACTTAACACATTAGCTGTAGAGAAAATAAATTATAATTTAAAAAAACTAAAGAACACACGCTTTTATACTGAATCGAACTAAAAAGTAAAAAAATAATTCTTAATCTATACAAATAAATAAAATTGAAGTGTCTGTTTGTAATTTCAAATTAGCAGCTTTTTAATTAATGCACTAAAAGTATATACGGTACTCATAACAAAAAAACAAATTTTTAAATTTTTTGTCTGTCTGTCTGTCTGTTTGTTCCGGCTAATCTCGGAAATGGCTGGTGCGATTTTAAAAATTCTTTCACTAATGGAAAGCTTCATTAACGGGGAGTAACATAGGCTATATTTTACTCCCGTATTCTTACGGGAACGGAAACTATACGGGTGAACGTGAAACTGAATGCCAAGATGAACGCCAAATTGAACGCCAAGCTGAGCTAATGAAGTCGTTGTTTTGGTTACTGGCGACCGATGTTACGCGCACATGATAATACGCTGTCAGTTAAGTAGAGCATCGGCTGTTTCGGATGCACTTTTAAAAATAATAAATCAAGGCTTCATAAGCAAAAAGCAATGCAAGAAACAAAAAATTGATAAGTTTTACGGTTAGTTTTAATGCTTTCTTTTTTTTTTTTTTAACATTTTTAGTCACATTTAAACAATAGTTATTATAATCCCAATCTATATCTATACAAATAAATAAATTGAAGTGTCTGTTTGTAATTTCAAATTAGCAGCAATTGTTTACGGGGGCGGGGGTTTAAGGGGCGTCAGAAATTCCGATTTTTAAGTTATTAGATGTACAGTCTTGAAACTTAGTAAGTCGATTCCTCTCATAGGGTAGAGATACGCTGCAAAATGGGTTTCGTGAAAATTACCCTCAAGTGGCGTTGCGGGACTTAAGGGGCGTTATAGATAATTATTTCAATTTTTAAACTATTAGACGCACAGTCTTTATATTTGATAAGTAGATTTCTTTTATAGAGTAGAGATCAGCTATAAGAAGGTTTTGTGAAAACAGACCTCTAAATGGCGTTGCGGGGGATTTAGTGGCGTACTAGATAAGTATTTTCGTTTTTAAACTACTTCACCTCCCTGCTTGAAAATTGGTAGGAATGTTTCTTTCATGGAGTAAATATCCGCTACAAAACAGGTTTGGGAAAAATTGACCCCCAAGGAGTGTTGCGGGGTGTTAAGGGCAGATATAAATAATTATTTCTATTTTTAAACTATAAGACGCACAGTTTGAAATTTGGTAAGCAGATTCCTCTCATAGGATAGAGATACACTACAAAATGTGTTTTGTGAAAATCGACCCCTAGGCCGCGTTGCGGGGGTTCAAGGGGCGTTATTGATAAATTTTTTTTTCATTTTTAATTTATTGGACGCACAGTCTTCAAATTTTGCTAAGCAGATTCCTTTCATAGTGTGCAATTCCCCTACAAAATTGGTTTTGTGAAAACAGACCCAGAAGTGGCGTTGCGGGGGCTCAAGTGGCGTTATAGATAATTATCCCCATTTTTAAACTATTAGACGTACAGTCATGAAATTTGATAAGCAGATTCCTTTCGTAAAGTAGAGAACCGCTACAAAATGGGTTTCGCGAATATGAACTACCAAGTTTAATTTCGGAAGATTAAGAGGCGTAATTGATAAATATTTCCATTTTAAACTATTTGATTATCCTGCTTGAAAATTGGTAGGCATGTTCCTTTCATGGAATAGAGTTCCTTTAACAAAGAGTAAAATGAAAATTGACCCCCAAGGAGGGTTGCGAGGGGTCAAGAGGAGTTACAGAAAAAAATTCCAGTTTTTAATTGTTAGACCCATTACTTGAAATTTGTTAAGCATGTTTCTTTTGTTGAATAGGGATCCACTAAGAATGTATTTTAAGCAAATCAAGTTCTGGGGGGGGGCAGGGGGTTACTGGGACGTATTGACGAAAAAATTTACTTTTTTCGAGCTACAAGAACTATAATAATGAAATTTGGTTTGCATTTTTCTTTTGTTGAGTTGAAATCCGCTAAGAGCGGTTATTTTGGTAAACGGCTCTCAACGGGATTACGGGGATATTGATAGAAAAACTTTTGTTTTTTTTTCTGTTAGATTTAGACTTGAAATTTGGCTTGCATGTTCAATTTATGGAGTAGAGATCCACCGAAAATTGGTTTTGCGGGAATCCACTTGGTTTTTGGGTTACGAAAGAGCAAACATCATTCTATGCTTCAATTTTAGAGATTTTTAGAAAACACAAATTAGATGAGTTCTGCCCCTTTTTTTATCAACAGGCGACAGTTATAGGTATAAGTATATTTTTCAATACAATCGAATTCTTAATGCAGGACTTAGATATCAATAATTTATACATATATATAAGCAGTAAAAATTTATAAAACATCATGAAATTCCCAGCGAAGCGGGCGGGTAACAGCTAGTATAAGAATAAAATGATGAACGAGAAAATTAATGTCATTGGGGTAAAAGCGTGGGGTGTTCTTTTAATGTATCAATTGTTATAGTTTCTAACTTCTTTCAATTCCGAAATTGCACCCCACACTTTTACCCCAATGACATTAATTTTCTCGTTCATCATTTTATTCTTATAATAAGAATTATTTTTTTACTTTTTAGTTCGATTCAGTATAAAAGCGTGTTCTTTAGTTTTTTTAAATTATAATTTATTTTTCATTTTTTAGTTCGATCTACAATAAAAGCGTGTTTTTTAGTTTTTTAAACTGTTATTTTTTCATTGTTGAATTTATCCTTGAGTTTGATATTTGGAGCCAGAATTACGTGGCTGCTGGAATAAGTCTTGCTCTTCAATGGATTTTAATTGAAGGGTCTGAAGTGTATTTATTCTCTCTGTTTACGGGGCCTCGGGTGAGTCCCGTATCGTTATATTAGATTCCGTCTCAAAAGAACAGGTCCAACAAATAAAATGTGAGGTAAGAAAAAAAGATCGAATTAAAAAAAAAAATTTGATGTACCACATGTTTTTATAACGGACTAAAAAGTATAAAAAATTCCTCCTTTTCGTTTTTTTCCACATTTTCATGCATTGTCATCCACTTCTGAGATATGGTACAAATTTCAAGTCTCTAGCTCATCGGAAAGTCACGCAGTTTAAAATCAATTACAAAATTCCACCCGGACAGACATTAAAGAAAGCGAGTTAATAAAAACATGGTAATATTAAGTGTCAATCGTATTCTCACCTTTTAAACATATTGCCATAATGTTAATTCGTATCATCAATTCTAAACGTATTGCTTTGTAAAAATAAAAACATATTTAACAGTTAGAACATAAATTATTTTTTTCACATCACAAGCCTATTTTTTTATTTTCATTTTCAGAAAAATGTTTATATTATAGTAGGAAATTCATAACACACACCCACTCTCCACTTTCTCACATACAGAACACTTTTTTTTTTGTTTTATTTTTATAAACCACAAGTGTATTAATTAAAAACACTCGCTGTAAGGTTACACCTTTTTCTATAAGTCGCTAAATCTGGAATTAGTCGCCAAATCTGAAAATTTGTACGTGCAATAAGTTGCCAAATCTGGAAGTAATATATTTAATTGTCGCCAAAACTGATTATCGTGATTCCTGACGATCCTGATGAGGACAATGGAACAAAAATACGAAATTATTGTATTGTCATCGTGCCTTGACAAGTGTGCAAAATTTCGAATTAATCTGACCTTTTTAAGTGGGTGAAAATCGAGTTCCAAGATTCCGTTACATGCAAGTGAAACTTATAAAAACATGTTAAATGAAAAAGACGTGGTTTACTTTTTATCGAAACAGCAGAGTAACTTATTGACAACTTTATCCCCCCCCCCCCATATATTTCATTTTCATTAAGCGAAGTCGTAAATAAAGTACATTTTTTATGCTTTTTTTCACGTGAAATAGTATTACGATACTTGAAAAAGCACAAAGAGCATTTTAAATAATTATTTGGTCTAGATTTATGAGTATTGAATCAAATAAGAACAAGATGGGAAATGTTTCAGAAAATTGCATTTAGAACAGACATCTTTATCTTTATATTCAATGCACTTAAAATATAATGTGTGTTCCTTTACTATTAAAACATTTCCGACTCACTTCTCGCTTTCAATATTTGAACAGTTTTTTTTTGTCAGAATTTAATATTCTGGTTTAAAAAATAGTATTTTGTTAAGACAAGAAAAAACGCGGCCCTAAAATAAGTGGAGTTAAAAAAACTGAGTGGTTCTCAAAAACGTAAAATTCGAAAGGTAAAGGAGTATAATATTAATAGCAAATATGCAGAATTGGATAACTTTTTAATACTTGCAAATACATAATCTTGTGCAAGTGCTAGTAATGCCCAGGGAACCTGATAAACAAATCATGGAAGTGAAAATTTAATTCATAAGAAAAAAACAGTTTCAAACACTTCAGATAAGGATACTTTATCTAAAGGAAAGGAGTCGGAAGATAAAAACGAAGAAACAAGACTTGGATAGAAGTAATTTTGCGCATTATGTAGGTCTGATACAGATTTAAGGGAACAAATTTTCTTTTAGTCTGTGTATTAGAAATAGTAGTTGTGTCTTTGTCTTAGGGGCGCGGAATGTATCAGTTATTTTTTTTTTCATTAAATCATTTTTGCATCATACAAAGAACTCTTCTTTTTAAGAGTGGCAATATTTACACTAGAATATAATCGAACTTTAGATCAAGCTCATCCCGGGATTCAGAAACGAAGAATAAGGTAAACGATACCTTTTTTCTTCCGCAAGAATTTGAAATCGAAAATTATTTTTCGTGTCTTTCTTAGTGTATTGTTTTTATTTAAGTTACCAGATAATCTTTCGACTTTTGTTAGATTTTCCATTTTAATAAATTCTCTAATGTTATACGTCATTTACTTCGTTTATTCAGACTCGGGTTGATTTTGTATTCAGTTATAAGTTTAATGTTTAAATATTTTTACGTCGTGTGTAAAGGTAGATTTGGTTTAGTTTTATAATCCTTTGTAAGATCCGGCCGGCTTCGGACTCAAAACCTGACCTTGCGGGGGGGCCCAATTATTTTTCGTTACGCTTCCCCCCATTGGCTTGCACCAACAAATATGAAACATTTATTTTAAATTAATATTAATTTTAAATACAGAAAAAATTAAAATTCAAGCTTTCATGGATGTTTTCTGTTATAACAATAAGTTTAAAAGAGAATCATTCTCGTGATACACCACGTACATTGAAAGTGAAGGAACTTGGTAAATAGAGAGACAGCAATAAATAAGTGGCATTATTTCCAAATGATATTCGTAACACAAAGCAAGAATGTCAATTCTGTAGATTGGATGACAATATAAGATGCAACACGTCCAGCAACAGAGTCAATGAGGGTATGAATGACGTCTTGAACGATGGCACTGTCTCCATTCCTTATCACCCATTTTCGAGCAATTCGCCTTTTGAAAGTTGTCATAGAAGGACATGCAACTGGTGTCCAGTCACGTTCCAGACATATTTGATTGGTAAGAGATCAAGAGAGATTGATGGCCAGGAAAGAATCTACTTCCAGAAGGGCATGTTAGCTGATGCTTGAAGTGTGCATTCAAGAGATATCCTTCTGATAAAGAACACTGGGCATCCCATCTTCCAAAAAAGAGTGACACATGCTTGCAACACAATATCAGTTCTGTCATCTCATAGTGTCTTGAATGCATCAGAGGTGACCTGCTATCGTCCGCTATGACATCCTAAGCAATGCTACCACGCTGTGAGTGCTTTATATATCGCGCTGAATCAGACCTACCACCATGTCAGTATCACTCATACATGATGACTATTGCTGAACAACCAAAAATGTGATTCGTTTATGAAACTAGATAGGTATCAAATAAGAGATCTGACGTATAGACCAACCTGCCCACATTACCTCAATCCTTATGTCCCTCGTAAAATCATCTATTTGCTGGCACCGACTTCATTAGCAGCAGCCTGGCATTCTCTGCTATTACGAGTATTCTCCGAGACAAGAAAGAAAAAGGTCCACATTGATTTTCATGACAGAATAAAGGCATGGATATTCAAAAAGGCTCTATGCACATAATCTGTGCATTTTTTTTTTTTTTTTGCAAGAACACCACTTGAGTTTGCAGAAGTAAGACTAGTGAAAATCAAGAGTGGAGATGACATATTCTGATATAGAGGGAAATGGGTTAAAGTAACCCTACACAGATACAGGAAAATTAACAGCTAATGAGGTTAATTACACTCAAATTCCTGGGTATAGGTAGATGTATAGAGTGCATATTGCATACTGATGATTAAATTCTCAGAATGCAAGTTATCAGACAGCTCAACTTGAGACTGAAAAAAAAAATACAGTGTATTTGAATGGTTATATAACATACTTTCCAAACTCAAATTCAATCTAGTGCTCACTTGGGTAATACATTGAAAGAAAGCTTGCTTATTAATGTTGCATTTTAAAGCAACACAATGGCTGCAATAGTCAAGTGATCATGGTCAACGACTTAAGGCAGGTGTTGCTTCTATCGAATCATGGGTTTGAATTCTCATGCCACTCAAGTCTGCTGCATTAACGAACTAATGTATCTTAAATCTCTTTTGAGGTTTCAAATCTACATATTAACTGGATGTGGAAGTTTAGAGAATGAGCTGCCATTCAGGTGTTCTCTTTATCACTTTACCAATATCAATAAAATACAAAATTATAAAGTTCGCACCCAGTAATCCACATGTTGTGACTAATTTGAAGCAACACAAGGGCTACCAGGAATGGACTTTGTAATTTGAACCCAGGTTAAGTGATAAGGGCAGTATTTGAGATGGAACTCACTTTCCAAAACACATTGAAAAGAGGCAGAAGCCTCTATTGACTTTTCAGGACTTAAAAAGTGAAAAAGAATTCTCTAAGGTTTTTCTACTGTTTATTTAAAACAGATGCATAACAGTCCAAAAGCTCTTTAAAAATACTATATATAATACAGGTAAGCCTCCTACAATGCGGTAGATACGTTCCTAAAAAAACCGCATTATAAGAAATCGCGTTGTAGGAGTTAATATCTACGCATCACAAGTGACATGTAGATATTAACAGAAAAAAGTTATGGAAAAACATACTCAATATCTGAAACGCGTTGCAGCGAAATCATGTTGCAGAAGTACCGCGTTGTAGGAGGCTTACCTGTACATGTATTTAACACCTAACAGCACCTCACATACAACTACTTTAAAATATTAGTTTTCCTTTAAAAATTTTTAACAGGTACCTAAATTGAACTACTCTTCGTACTTTTGACATTTTTTCAAAGCATTAAAATTCTCAGACTTCTTTTAAATGTATTTTTCTTCTGTATTACAATTTTCTATATTTGTATTCGATATTTTATACTTATGTATGGCTGCCTAATAATTATTTTTTCTATTTCCTTGCTCTCCCAATTATTTTGAATCCTATGTATTTTATGAAAAAAGAAAGGTCAGATTTAAAAATTTAATCAAATTTACTAGAAACTAAAAAAGTTGTTTCTTAAAATAATATATTAAATATTTGGTTTGCAAAATAGTCCACACTTGTTTCAGTTCAAAAAATATTTTTATACATTTGTTGTACTTTCAAATAATTTTTTCTCTCTCAAAATTAAAACATTTGAAGTTCATAAATATTTTACAAAGAAAATATTAAGTTTTTAAAAAATATTTGGATAACAGAACTCAAGAATAAAATAAAATCATATTTCTTAACATAATATGCAAGATGAAGAGCAATTATTTTTACTGGTTTAAAATCAAAGACGACAATCATTTTCAAAACTCTTAGTCTTTATTATATGCATGAAAATCTTAAACAATAATGCAATATCTTTAAAGTCATATGGAAATCAATTTAATTTTTAAATGAACCCCATATAACTCATTGGTTTAGCATTTATCATTACATCAGTTCAAAAGATGAGCATTATTTTTTTAAAAAATAAATTACACTTATCAGTGTAACCAAAACAAAAAATTAACTTCAAAACCACTTAAATTTTCCAAGGGTTATGCAATTATAACCTTAAAAAAGGATCAAACAAAAATTATTGCCATAGTTGTGAAATTACAAATAGTTAAATGACTTTTTAAAGAAGCCCACCCCAATGAAATGACAAATGTTTTATTGCTTTTTAGCCAACTATAATACTATTAATTAATATCATAGTCATATTCCTAAAAATGTTTTCGTAAGCAATGTCCATTTTCCAATTGGTCAGTAATCTTTTCTCCCTTCACAGTAATGGATAACATCATTCAATAACCTAAGTTTATTTTAAAATAAAATTTTCTGTGCAACACTAGAAAAGTCTACAATTTCCACAACATTCTAATAGCCTGACTGAGTCCAACATCTGTGTAATTGAAATAGAATAAACCACCTAAAGTTAAAACTGACAAAGCATACACAGTAGCCACAGCTGCTCTAGATAACACTGCACCCACAACACTGGGTCGAACATAATCCACAACAATAGCTTCAATTCCCCTATAAGAAAGATAAATTAAAAGAATCAAATGAATTCATTAAATAAAATTAGACACTATACAATATGAGCGAAATATGAAGTTTGACACAAAGATAGCAAACAAAAATAAATGAGAGATATCTTCTCCCTAAAATAACTGCACATTATCCTTTAAAATTAATAGCTCAAAATAAAATACAAAAAATTAGTCAAAATTTTCCAAATATGTTTTTTAAATTCATTTAAAAGTTGTCATTTTAAATCAGCAGCTTTTCAAGAAAAATTCCACATCAAAATATTTGACTTTTTCATTTGCCCCCTCTCCCTAAAAAATTAATCAAAAGATGACGATATTGCATCAGTTCCACAGAACAATACATTTGATTTTTTGACTTGGTATCTGCAAAAAACTTACCTTCAAATTTCAAAAACAAAAAGCATTTTACTTTAAAATAGTGATAATATTAAAATTATAAGACAAAATAGCAAATATTTAGTAAACTCAATTTTAAAAAATCTGTAATTACTTTCACCAATGGTTTGTTTTATAAATTACAAAGTTTCATTTCTTGCCTTTTCTCTTCATTTTAAGGTCTACTTAAAAGGAATTTAAAGATTATATAACAAAATAAAGTTTATGCAATTATACTACTTACCAGTGAACATGAACAGTCATAGAAAGAGCCAAAACATAATCTAGTGCTGGATTAGGAAATGCTACAGCTGCAGGTAAAATTCCAATTAGAGCAGCGGACAAGAAGCGCTCTGCTGTCCATATACGAGAGTGACTGTGATCTAGAGAGAAAAGAAATTACTTGTCATATATCTTATAAATATATGCAAACATCATAAATTTCTGATAGTTTATTTTACTAAAAAAGCCAAGATGAATAAAATATGGAAGTAAAATTAGTTTATAAAGCACAAATATGATTAAAGTTGATAATTCATATTTTAAAATTAATATATGTGGCAGTATGTAACTTTTGCCTGTGTTGATCATAACCAACTGAAATGAAGCTATCATTTTTCACTATTATTTTCCTGCAACTATTTTAGTTCATTCTCGTCTGAAAAAAGGACTGAACCAATTGTGGTGTAGGGAGTTTATTCAATGTATATATATATAAACAGTGTGACATAAAATCACCAGTTGGAAGTCCTCAACTCTGAATTCATTTGTTAAAAAAATCATTTTTTAAAATTATCATCCATTAACTTTTTTCTTTTTTAATGTTTATAGAGATATCAATTGCATAATTTTGAAAATCATTTTACAAAACATAATTTTAACAAAATCAACTTATTCGTAAATAATTATCGATACAATAAAAGTTATGTCAAACTATAGAAATATATGTTAAAATAAAAAAATTGGGATAGTAAAAAACTATGGATTTAGCACATATCAGCTTTAGAGCAAGTCCAACTTTATATTTTTGTAGGAATACAATTCCCCCAGCAATCCATCCATTGTATGTTCCTCATTGACAAAATTTTAAAAGGAAGTTTCCTCAAGAACATTACACTTTGTTGGGAAATATACAGTTAGAGATGCAATGAAAGGAACCTTGAAGCTTTGCTTATAATGAAGAATACAATCTCCTTGGATATGTCAATGGGTCAGAACATGATTATGGCGATAAGGAGGAATAAATAGAAATGTAAAAAGGAAGAACAACTGTTGATATGCAGGAACATAAGAAAAAGCAGCACAAAGATCATAGATACATTTTCTTTAGACTCAAAGATGGTAGAAGAATACTTCCTTCAGCAAGAAAATATTAGCTAAATGAATAGATGGTGAAAATTTCCGAAAAGCGAATCACAAATAAAACCCATATAACATTATCTGCAATGAACAAAAGATGTTTCAATTTCAAAATGTGCTGAAGGGATTGGATTTTATTAATGTCACACTCTAAAGCAAAGCAAAGGCTACTGGCAGCAAACCTTGTAATTTTGAATCTTGATCAAGTATTGCAGAAATTACCTCTATCCTGACATCCTACACACTAAAATTTCACACCATACCAACATGAGGTCTTTGAGCCTCAACAGATTGAATGTGTATCAGCCCTTCAATGAAACTGGTATTTATAAAAAGGACTCAACAATGCTAACAACAAATTTAAAATCTTGACCACTCAGCTACCATGGTTACATGTCTCTAGGAGAAGGCAGAATCAAAGTTCTTTACAAAGAATCAATCCAAAGATCACACCTGATGATCACTCCTGTCTAAGCAGGAGAAACACACACACACACAGGAAAAGAAAATTCAATACTAAGTTTTTATTTATATTATTCAATCACAGTTGTATTTATATTATTTAGTATAACAAAGCATTTAAATAATTTTATACAAAAACCTTAGCTCCCCCCCCCCCAATACAAAAAAACATTAGCAATAAATTTTTTTTCTCTTTTATTAATATATTTTTATGGGAAAAGTTTGTTTATTCTATATTCAAGTATCTGGAACCAATTAAGAATGTATACCAGGAGTGGCCAACCTGCATCATGTGTAACACAGTGTGGCACAAAAACTTTCCAAAAAATTGTTAAAAATTTAAAAAGATAATAAAAAAACCATTTTTTTCCCTACAATCTTATTAAAATAAAATTGTCACAGAAGGGGGAAAAAAAACCCCTCAAATTTTGCATCAAAAATGTTTCTGAATAAATGTTCTGTTAAACACAATAAAATAAATATCACTCAAAACTGTGGCTGATTATACACCTATAATAACCTACTTTTGTTAACATCTGCAAGAGCTAATCCTAATTTATAGATGACTTGGTAAAAAAAATTGTAATTCAAAAGCCACATTAAATATGTACTGAGTATTTAATAACTACTTTGAATTAAATGATTCAAGTTACTCAATTTTATTTTATACCTGACCTAACTGATTGAACTTGTAAAAAGTTTACTAACAATAAAACCCAAGTTTGTTCTTTCATCTAATTTAAAATATTACTTTTAAATTTTGACCACATAGACTTGCATTAAAAATGTACTATTTGCGTAAAAATCCCATAGTAAGCTTACAAGAAACATTTTTTATCAAACAGTGGCATTCTTCCCAAAAAGATTGGACACCCCTCTAATGCATATTAAGGAATAATTATATTAATATTAATGTCATATTAAACAACCTTATTTTAATTCTGTAAACTTATAGTCCTTATGATGATTATTTTGATAATAATGATATTAAGTGAGTAAACTAATATTTTAATAAATAAATTAAAGTAATGGAAGAGAATTCCAACATACCATGGGCTGCTGCAGCAGCACAAAGGCGATGTGAAGTACTGAAAAGTGCTGTTGGTTTGTGTTTTAAAAGAGAACTTTCTTTTTGGGTGACAAGGGTACCATTACCCAAACTTTGAGGTTTACTTTGTAATGTTTTCCATAAAATTCCTGAAACATAAACACATAAAAATACAAATAACTGCTATAAATTAATACATTTAAATAAACAATGTTATATACTTCATAACTAATATGGCAAATGTCACAAAATATTTGCAAAAGATGAAACAAAATTTTTAACAAATAGATTATACACTTAAATGTTATATTTTTGTTCAATAACATAGTCTAAAAAATGTTGGTTAAGTGAAGATCAGAGTGCTCCTTAGATTTGATAGTGTTTTTCAGATTTCATGATGCTCATTCTGAGAAACTGTTAATTTTGTTCAACATTTTTACTAAGATTTCAGCTTTAGTAGTCATTGTACTTCATTTCAAATTTGCCAACTTTTTTAGAGTGCCCTTAGTTATTTATTAAAAAAAGAATAATTTACAATGGTGTAGAACTGCATTATGCACCCGGTCGGCAAAGGAAAACTTAATCAACACTTTAACCCTTATTTCACAACATGAAAATTTTTTCTCGGAAAATTCTCTTTTGAAAATGTTCAGATTTATACTTTTCATTCTTAGCATGTGTTTGGTTTTGATTTAACAACTAATTTTGGACGACTGTCAAAAGTTAGGCGACCTATATGTAAACCAGATCATCGAAAAAAAATATTGCCGTTTTCGCCAAGGGGTATCTTGCCTTTTTGTTATGCGCATATTTTATTATAGTGTAATGTTTAAAAAGATGCAAACACACAATTTGGACCAATTAAAAATTAAATGTACCACTCATCAAAATAAATTAAAACACTTCAGAGATCGTACTCTATCATAAATTCAACTAAAAAAAATAATAATACCTTAAATACATTGTACTGCATAAGAAATTAAATAAGCGTTCAAAATTGTGATTAATTTTAAATACATTTATCCCATATATATAAATAGTTTTAAATTAAGAAATATTTTTAAAAAATCAAAAAAGCCAAATACCTCTGCAGTTGTTTCTTGCCACATTAAATACAGCAATCATTTTTGTTTCATAAAACAATTTCTGTCGCTAAATTCCAAATTATTATGAAATACAAAAAGTTCACGTATAATAAACAGAGATTCGGTGTCCTCCAAACATTTAAATAATTTCTTCACTTCATTTGAAATTGTTTCGCGAAATGTTTTTTGTTTTGTTTATTGTACAGATGGTATTAATTTTGCCTTTTCTGTATGTTTAAGATCTGTAACTATTAAATGGCACTATGATGTAAAATTTATTCACTTATTATACTGATTTTTTTTTTACTTGTTAATTGTGACATCGCAAAAAAAAAAAAAAACGAATAACATCATTAAAAATGTTATCTGAGAAATTCTACCCAGCCATATATAGAAAAAGCATCATTTTAGCCATTTTTAAATTATTTAATTAACTATATTAAAATTATTATTTATTATAATAATCTCCTTATGAAAATTATTTTTTGAACAATAAACTTTATATTTTATGATAAATTTTATCAATCAATATTTTGGCAACAATTTGCAAACATAAGCGCTGCTTTGCGTCTGTTGTTGTTTTGTGTGGTTTGTGTATTCAAGAATAAATATATTTACTTATCTATAATACTTAATCGCTCCCTTTCTTGTACCGAAAATTTATTTTTACATTTAGCTTGAAAGGCTAGTTTTCGATCTTTTGAGATCTAATTATTTTAAATTAGTGTGAGTATTTATATTCTACAGAAAATTACATATAATGTTACCATTATATTCGTTTTATACTTTTAATTAAAACTACTCTAAAGATGAAATTTAAAATTTTTTTCATTAAAAATATTATTTGCAGATTTGATGATATTTGTGCATATTTATTTTAGAAAGTCTGGAAAGAACAATGCCATATTAATTGCTTAAGACGAAATTTTTTAATGCATTTATTGTGTGTAAATAGTATTTTAGTGTAATTTTTTAAATAATAATTTATCCTTTAGTGAAAAATCTCTCGCATTTCATAATTAATTTCTTAAAAATGTAAATGCAACGTGTATGGAATATCTAGCAACATGTTGGTATTTATTTACATTTACTGGTGACCACGAATATGTAAATAGTATGTGAAAATATTTCTACTATTAAGACTCTTTTTTGTGTTTTTTTTTAGGTCTTGAATTTCTTCATATCCATTAAAAATCATGATATGCTGACCATGTATGTAATAGCTTCAATATTTGGGGGTTATATAGCCTCCTCATTAATACTTTTCAAATTCCCAAATTTGATTCATAAAAGAAAGAAATTAAAGTTTTTTTGTCAGCATATAAGTCACAGAGGTGGTAAGTTTCAAATATTTTTGTTATATGAATAAATGTAATTCATTTAAATTTTATAAAGTGTAGTTTTTAACACTTTATTTTTATAAAAGAATGAAAATGCTTGCATATGGCTTTCTAATCATGTATTATTATTTTTTTTTTATCTACAATATGTTTTTATTATTTATGTCTTGTATTGACCAGTTTTATTTTATTTTTAATTTTTTGAAAATTTTGAGAAAATGAATGATATTTTTGTCAAAAGGAACAATAAAGATTGCTGAGATAAATATTTTTTATATCATTTTAGAATTAACTTATATTTTTAAACATGAAAAGTATGTTGATGAATTCTGACGACTTGTATATATTTTATTTATAAAACTCAATGAAACTTGGGATTGAAAAAAAATTTTTTGGAATACTTATTGTATTCTATTAAAATTATAAATTAATTAATTGCAATTTCTTAAATTCTTTTGATTTATTTTTACTTTCTCTGAAAGTATTTGTTTATGTGTGTGTTTTCTAAAAACCCATATTATGGTTGAACATCTTTGTAAATAAAATGTATCTGATTTTTATATTGAGCTTATCGTATTTGTAACTAATTTTTTCTTACAAATTATAACAGTTCAAAGTTTGTGAACAAAAATATTTTTCTCAAATATGTATAAACATGCTTTTTTTAAAAAAAAGATTTTTATTATAATTAATGTTTGAGAAAAGCTGCATTTTTTTTTATCAAACTGGAAACTTAATTTTTAATACCATAACCTTCATCCATGTGTTTAATTTGAAGCTGCATTAAGTTAGTAATGTGTAAATAGTATATTATTAATATAAAAATTTTATTAAATTGTTTCTATAATTACTTTTGAATTTCTCTATGCATTTATTTTCTTTTCTTTCATGAGTATAAAAAATACAGGCTTATATTTCTTTTTTATTTTTAACAATTAGATATTGGGAAAAAAGCACTAAATTTTTTTTGACTAAAAAAATATTGCTGGAAATCTTTAAAAATATTTAATGTTTGTAAATGATTTATTATGAAAATGATTTTTATATGATACAAAAATCAACAAAACTGTCAAAGCATTATTTAATGTGTCTTTAAAATACTTAACTATTTTAATGAGAATAATTTAATCTATGTTTATAAAAAATTTGATTACATCAATTTGTTTTTGTAGGAGCTGGCGAATATGCAGAGAATACTCTGTCTGCATTTGAAAAGTAAGTGATAATTAAATCTAATAAATCTGTCAAAGTTTTAAATTGAATTTTTCTAATAATTTTGAACTTTTTATTAGAATTGCTTAATACAACTCTTAATATATATTTGGAGTAATTATAGTTATCTATAATTAATTTGAAAAAGTAAATTTAATTGTTTTATTTGATTGAAAATTTACCATATTTATTCAAATCTAAGCCACTTTTTTTACCATTGTTCATGCTACTGAAAATCAGGTGCAGCTAAGAATCAAAAGTGGAAAAATTCATTGAATAGGGAAGTTGAACATGATGCTGATGGTTAGTTTATGTGTGTTAAAAAGTTACTCAATTCTTATTAGTTCTCTTTTATAATTTTTTTCTTCTAAATTTCGTAAGTATTGGGTATTTAATAAATAATTTTGCACTTTTTTTTCCACAAAAAATCAATTGAGAATTTGGGATTAGGCTTAAAACCAATTAATTCGAATTAATACGGCTATTATTATATGGAATGATTGTAAAATCTTCGTTACCTCTTTTGTCACATATTCTTTTAGAAATATTGATAAATGGTTTAAACATATGCTAGTTTGTGAATGTATTAATTGTATGTAAAAATGTTAGTTTAGTGTGATTATTTTCTCATTGTAGCTTTTTGAATGAATTATGTGATACTTCTTATCACTAAAATAGTCATAAGTTTTCTTCTTTCTATTCTCTTTCAATCTATCATTTAAACATTGGATGAAATTTCAGGTGTCAACAAGGGTTATTTATCTGAAAATGTATAACTTAAATGGGAAGAAAGGAACATTTTGTAAGATTTCTTTAAAAGGATTTTATAGGATGCTTTACTCTATTTACTTTAAAGCTGTATACTTAACCCGACTTGCCTTTTGAAGTCAAGCAGATATTTTTTTTTAAGATATGCCTTCTAAAGTATCAGATCACCAAACAGTTAAATTGCTTGTACTTCTTATTAAAAACTTTAAAAGGAATTGAGTATTTTTTGTTTTATTATTACTGAAAGCATTTATCTTGTTTTGTTTGTTATCAAGCCATAATAAAATAGTATTTAAGAAATGGCTTTTCTTTTTTAATTTCCTACTCTTTTGCAAAAAGTTACAAACTAAAGAAAACTCTTAATGTTCTGTTTTGTTGAAATGTTTGCATTAGGTATGAAATGAGAGAGATTTTAGTTGGTCAACGAGAAGGCATCTTAATGGATTCTCTTTGGAGTCCATTGTATCTTTTTCTGAGGGAACAAGTAGTCTATTTGTTTCTTTCAAGGCCATGTATTAAGTTCTTCCATCAGCTTATAAGCCAGTTAGTGCTTCCAACTGGTTTCATGTTAGGCTATATTTTTCTCTTAAAATTTTATTAGAGAGAAGAAGATAATTACGAGTATAATGACAAATGAATGCAACATTGATATAGCAATTATAAGTTGTACATCTTTATTATAAAGAACAGATAAGACCAATACTAGAATAAAAGTACACTCAATGGCGATTTTCTCCCCTTTCTTAACTGTATAATGTTCTGGACATAGTAAAATTTTACTCCTTTTTTCAATATTCGTAGTTTTTCATCATTTGCTATTGTATCATTAATTGCTTTTTTTTAAATATAATTTGAATGTTAAGAAAATGAAAACAGCATTTATAATTTGTTATCTTGAAATTGCAAACATACTTTTTTTATGCATCCTGTTTAACTTTCCTACTCTGTAAAAAATGTCATGTTTTACCTGTGTAGGTCTAATTGACCCAGTGCTTAAAGATTTACTCTAGGATTTAGAAGATCTTTTTTATGTAATTTATTATATGTATTACTGTAAGAAGCATATTTTAGTTCATTCTTATTCCCTCTCTATTTTTTCCCCTCATTTCAATCACTCTTTGATCAGTCTCGATTCCATATA
Source organism: Trichonephila clavata (assembly GCA_019973975.1). NCBI lineage: Eukaryota > Metazoa > Arthropoda > Arachnida > Araneae > Nephilidae > Trichonephila > Trichonephila clavata. The sequence continues at coordinate 41,208 of BMAO01009378.1, forward strand.
AAATTTTGAAAATACTATCAAAATTCATAATTTTTTGTTGCAAACTTCATTTATACTTTGTAATTACATTGCTTTTGACAATTTTTTCTTAAATATTTGCATATTCTTGTCAGGGAAATGCTTTTTATAGCACACACCTAGTTGTAATTTTCTCTCTCAGTGTCCCATTCTATACACCTTCCTTATTTAAAACTCTATTCTCAGAAGTTTCACCTTTTGTAGCTGGAAAATTTTTGTTTATTGTTACTTAGTTACTCTTTTCCACCTAACATTTCTATGATTTTCTGTAAGATGCTCTCCAAATTTAAGTTTTCCAGCTTCATCATTTACAATTACAGCCTCCATGTCCTGTCCTATTGAATTCCAGACCACTGTAAATATCAAACCTGATTTGCATCTATTACAATTCCTTCACAAGATGAGGTTCTTAAATCATTCGAACAATATCTATAAAATACATTTCCCTGAAAGTTAATTTAAAAACACATTGAGTACTTACTACAAACTGTCTGGGTACCACCGAGTCAAAAGTATACCCTGCATGGCAAAAAGGCACTATCCAAAATCAGGTACATGGCTAATGTAGTGCACCACAGGCTATAAATTACAGAAGTGAATTACTGCTGCAGGATGCATTTGGATGAATGGGTGTTCAACTGTTGACCAACTGACCTGCCAGATGAACCAAGGATCTACGAAGGATGTGTTCTAAATGACAGTTTAGCAAATGTTGCTGCATATGAGCCTCCCCAGCTGATGCTTGGTAAATGTATCTTGTTGACTATTTGTTCATTGGTGGCAAAGTCTGAAATTTGCTTGCCAATACCGCAACTGGACATCCATTCGATGGTTGTGATGATTCCATGGGACAGATGGATGTTGGGGTACACAGCAAGAAACATCTGAAAACTAATATTCTTCAACAATTACCAAATTTGTCTAAGGTGGAGGAAGGAACATTATGGTATGGGGAATGTTTTTGTTACATTTCCTGGGTGCACATATCAATATGGAAGATATGATAGATCAGGCATCGGCAACCTATGTCATGTGTGCCACATTTGGCACATGGTACAATTCTCAGTGGCACATTACACTACAAATTTGTCAATTTTTGAGTGGATTGAAGTTTATAATTTTTGTAACGATGCTTATTAGACTAACATCTTGAGGATTATGGAAAGCAACATCAACATTTATAAAATTATGAAAAATTCTAAAAGGTAAGTAATGATAAATTGACAGCTATTATGGATGCCATTGATGGAGAGATTTAATTATTTGAAGAGAAGTTATATGTGCTCTGCTTTTCACTTTTTACTCTACATATTTATGTGAAAACATTTTTTCTTGGATAAAAAATGTTTTGAGTATGCAAAGAAGTTATTTAACAACTGAACATTAAGCATCGTATCAAATTCCATGTCATAAATTATGCCTTCAATATTGCAATATGAAGTAAAGCAGTGTAGGGACTAGATTTCCATTAAAAAAATTTTTTATCAAACTATATTAAAGGGGAATACATATATTTTATTTTATTTTGTTTTTATGTTAATAAATATCTTTAAATGATGCAAAATTAATATATAATTTAGATCAATCTACATCCTTGATGTCTGTTCCTTAACTCTGCATGCATTATTGCTGGTATCAAGTTCCTTCAAAAATTTCCTGCAGTACGGCATCCTGAATCATTGGTAGATGGTTTGGTATGCCACATCTACAAGGTTGCCGACCCTGTGATAAATCAACAGAAGTATGCATCTATCCTAGCAAACCATGTCCATCCTTACAGACACAAATTGTTTTTCCTCAACATGATAGCATTTAATTGCAAGACAAATTGATATGTTATATTCCTCCTAGTGTATGTGTTTAGTTTGAAGAGCACCCAAATTATTTTTTTGTATGCTCTTAACCACCCCATACTTAACCCTGATTTTGAATTTATGGGACTAACTCATGGCATGGGCCACAATACTGAAATCAGCATGTCTACAAATCCATTTGAATACCTTTCAGAACCTCATTTGACTCTTCTCTTGCATGTTTTGCTGTAGTCTATGTTGCAAAAGGCAGTTATTTTGACTTTTGACTGTTGGTCACATTAACGTGACTGGACTGTGTGTAGTTCTTAATAATTTAAAATTAATTTCTCACTGCAACCAAATTTCAGTGACAAATAAGGATATTTTGATTGACTGCAGTTTGCATTAAATTGCATTTTAAAAAATTCGAAACCATGTTTTAAGTACTGTTAATTCTTAAATAGTAAAAAAAATTTTGTAAAAATAAAATTATATCTACATGCTTAAAAAATATCTCAAGGCATAAGTTAGACATTTTTATTTGAATCTTGAGTTTTGAATTTGTTTCAAGTTTCTTTAAATTGCATCCTTTTTCCTTCAAAATTTTTAATTTTTAAAATTTTGTAATTAATAATCACTGTAGTCTTATTTAATCATTTATATACTTTTTGTAGACACATGAGATTTTAGTTCAGATACGTTTCTTAAAAAATAACTTGCATTTTAGAGATATTTTGTGTTTAGTTATAAATTTCTCTGTGCTTATTGATTTAAATGATTTACTGGAATTTTATTGTTATAAATGTTAATGTTTTATTGAATCTGATTAAGTGTATAACTGAGAAAAATGTGTCTTATAAAACATAAAATAGTCTTTAATTTTTTAAATTTAATTTATAATTAAAAATTATGATGGTTATATTTTTTATTCCACTTATTTTTTTAACAATTTCTCTTTCCTTTGTTTAGTGCTGTAAAACAAGGAACAGATATGCTGGAAATAGATTTGCATTTAACAAAAGATGAGAAAGTTGTTGTTTCTCATGACAATAATTTACTTCGTGTCACTGGTGTAGATGTTAACATATCAGATTCAAATTATAAGGTGATTTTTTTTAGCTATTAAAAATATTTTGATGTATTGTTTTTCTGGTTATTCTTTTAGAATAACTAGAAACATGTTTTTTTTTATATTAATTGATTAGTTTGTTAATGTTTATTGTTTTTCTCTTTGTACAGGACTTGCCTCTTTTGAAAAGAGATATAGGTTTGAACAAAGGTAAGAATTTTAAAGTGCATTATTTTTTACTGGACGATCATTTATTTTAATTTTGTTTGATTATTTATCTCTCAATTCTTAAAATCCAGTAGAACATAAGTGCATTTAAATTTATTAATTTTTTCATGACTATATTGTAGCTATAATAAATATAGCTTTTTCTACTTGTTGTGTTATATTTAAGTACTTTTAAATTGTAACTTTATATTAATTTAAGTATGCCTATATGTCAATGTAAAAATATTTCGATATCTAAAGTTATTGATATCATTTAAATATTGTCTTTGTGTTGTATATAAAACTATTAATACATACAGTTAGACCTCCATTTTATGAACCTCTATTTTAAGAATTTTTTTATTAGGGGCAGTATAGCAATGAGGTTATTACTTTTATTTCTCTTCATAAATTGCAATTTCATTTTTCATAAAATTATTTTTTTGTAAAGAGAATATTTTAATTTTAGATATGACTATGTTTGCATATTTATTATTTTCTATTTTTTTATAAAATTATTTATTGAAATGTTTAATTTCAGAAAATACATATTAGCTCTCTTTAAGGCTTTACTCTCTTTATCATGTACAGCATTTAAGACTTTTAAGTGATCTTTTCCTCTTTTTTTTTTTAATGCTTGTTCTTTTTGGTAAGCAAAGATGACATCTCTCCACCGGATATCCTAAGTGATCATTCTCCATTTTCAATCCTTATTATGCTCTTGTTTTTTCTTTCTTTTTCTAGCCATTTCTTAGTTTTGTCTTAATCAAGTTTCTTTTATTTGAGTATTTGGTGCAGTTTGGCTGAATACGATTTTTGCAATATTTAAACCAACCAAACAATTTTAACATAATATAACTTTGAATCTGTTTTTTACAAGGGGAAAAAATAATTCACATATTTTTCTGATACTTTGTATAAGGTATTTTGTTTAAATTTCATGTAAACTTTAATATTTTATCTTTATTATTTTATATTTTATACTCTATGTCTTGATACTTACATAATTTATGGTATTATAATTACATAAGTTTTAGAAATTATTAGAAATTAGAACATTGATAAATATTATTAATCTATAGATGCTAAAAAATATAAAAGGTATTGATTTGTACATTTTTATTGATGTCCATGATTTGTAGACAGTATCTGCCTAATGTACTAGTAATTCAAAAAGAAAATATATTCTTTTTATGAGAGTTTTATTTTCATTGTAAGGATATCATGATCAAATGAATTATAAGTAATTTTGCTCTTTAAAAAATTAACCAAATAGTTTCATTTGCAGAAAAGCAAATTTTGGTATTGATAAAATATTCAAAAAATTCATGATAAAATATTCATAAAATAATTTATTACTAGTTATAAAATAAAGTGGAATAAAAAAAATAAGTAAAAAGTAAAGATTGAAACTTTGGAATAACTTATAAATATATCAATCTGTTTTGACATGCAGAATTTAGTTACAAAAGATTTGACCACTGCGTATCCTCAGTGACTAAAAAAAATAAATATACGATAATTCATTATAGGGTCATTTTAGCATCCTTTAATTAAAATGTACTGTGTTTACACAACTAACTTGCCATTGAAGCTCAAACTTAATGAATTCTATAAAATCTAAATTAAAGTGTTACATTATACAAAGGTAAAGTTTAATTATGGATTTCATTAGTTTATTGTGTATTTGAATAAAACAACCTATCACAAAAGGTATAGCTACTTTCTTTAAAGAAAACCAATATAGAGATAAAAAGACTTATTTTGAGACAAACACATAAATAACCTTTAATTTATCTTATAACTAATTTTTTTGTCTTTAACCCAGATATATCTCTAAATTTTAATTCAAAGAAGACGAGCAGAAATTCTAAGAAATAATAATGTGTGGCATTTAAAACTATTTACCTTTTTAATTCATTATTATTTATAATCCGATTGTGATAACATACATCTTAAGATGAAATAACTTTGAATGAAGATAAAAAAACTAATTTCTTATTGTAATAATCTAGATTTAATTTCAAAACATCCAAAAGAATCAATTAGTTCATTTGGATTAAAATTAGACGAAATTATGTCATAATATCCAAAAGTGCTTTAAAATATTGTTTTAATTTTCTACATCTAATTTTGCGTTACTTCGAATTTTCAGCATTAACAAATATACCAATGAAAAAAAAGATCAAGATTTTAAAATGTAGATGAAGAAATGAGTATGACATTATTATTTTTAGTACCAGATACAAATGAAATATCAAAATCATCAAGTTCAAATCTTGAATTAAAGGTATTCCAATAATTAATTTCTCAATGAACATTTTGCTGAATTTCTCATACATATTATTTTATTTAACATTGAAAATTATTACCATTAACTATTTTATATAGTGTATTACAAACAAGCAAAATTTTTTTTTAACTTATATTTACTGTTTATGCGTCGTTAAATTTTGAAATTGTTGAAAGTGTACCGCAACAACAAAAACAAAAAAGGTTGAGATTACTGATCTATACAGTTCGCTATATCTATGGAATTAATTGTTCCTTAAGGTCACATTTCGAAGCTACAATAGGACTTCTGGCAAAACACCTTGCAATTTTGATCCAATGGTCTAGTGATAGAAACTAATCTTGCAATAGTTTCCCCACCCCTAATGTTCAATTGTCTAACTCCGAGGGTTCCGCGTAAAGATTCGACCTAATGACAGGAATACTCGACTATACAAAACATAAGCAAATAACTCTATGAACACAAGATAATAAGTTAACAATTTATTTATTATTAGGGTAGCTTAAGGAACGAGGGGAAAATCAAATGCTTAACAAAATAATTAAAAACACTTCTCTGAAAGCATCAAGAGGTATACAGGCTCATAATGAGGTTGAGTCTCAAAATTAACGGAGGAAGCTCTACTCTTGAGTCGACAAATCAAACCTTCCCCCCCTCAAAGAGCAGCTTTTTCCCAATTTAGCAACTTGTGATAGCGGTCGGTTCCTGCTTACATCTGAACCCTCTTGTCTACCTGTAAACCCGGCTAGAGGTGTGGGAGAAACTCAATGATCCACAGACATAATTTAAATCTAATCAATTTATTAATTCCAAATATCAATGAGACACAAAACAAATCTAATTAAGGTAGATGTTAAACAGTAGAGCGCGGAGGTGAGATTCTATAACACGGAGATACTACTACAGAAACTCCACTGAATCTAAGATAGCTTAAATACTCTCAAATATAACTACGTCGCACACTAATAAGCTAACTTCTACTTAATCAAGCTCACAATACCAGTACTTTTTATGCATCGGATCCTACACTGGAAACTTGCAGGCGATCTCTTCGGCTTGATCAATGTCATTGGATTCCACGCTCTGTAATCTTTTTCCTGGAAAACTCCCAGACTTCTAACTAATTCCACTCTCTTTCAATCTTCAACTAAAAACTAACTCGCAGAATTTATGTTAACTCCTACTTGCCAACTCCAACGTGCTAGCTTCCAAACTCGTGAAAACAGAATTTATATAGTATACTTCATTTACATAATCCCGTTTCCTTACTCGATGAAAGTTGGTTGAAATAAATATTTTCCTTAAGGAGTCATGAAAGGATTAGTAGAACTGCGTATAGATCCGTCACAAACTTACTCTATGCAAAACACGGCAAGTCCCAAACGTGAGAGCTATTTCATGGTGGTACCATCTAGCGACGGCCTCATTACCAAATTAGGATCCTTAAATTAATTTTTTTAATTCAAGCTCTCGTTGGTTGCTAAATAATTGCCGTGACGTAATTTTGCCGATAGTATCAGAGCCAAAATGATACTCAAGGATCTTTTACATGCCACATACTCAAAGGACATGCTTGCAATCTTTTCCAGGCCAAAAAAATCTATCAACTCCAGCCGGGATTGAAACTCGCAACCATAGGCTTACGAAGCGGGCACGCTACCTCTAAAGAACCGGAGATGTATTTACGCACGATAGAATTTGGACGAAAAGACTTCCAAGTCAAATATTAGGAAAACAGCTAAATATAAGCAAAAAAATTGCTAACTTATTGAAATCTCGATGAATTTTTGCTTGATACTTTTATCTCACATATAACTCTTTTGACCGCAACACATACAACATCCTTTACATATACTAAAACGTACATATCGTATGTTATATATTCAATTAAAATTTTTAAAATAATTACCCCAAGTTTGTATTAATAGGGAAATTCACGAGAGAATCCACTACAACCTGAGAGAAACACCTCGCGAGACAGCCCGCTATCAGAGACGGAAAACTATTCTCCTGCGCTAGGACTCCAGTGCTAGGATTTTGAGTGCGGCCAGATTTAATGTGCATAGGCCCCATTGCACGATAAAGCAATTATACAAGCTGCCATCGTTATAAATATGTTTCATACCATAATAAGACGCACGTTAGTGATTCAGAAAATTTTTATTTTCAAGAATACTGTTACGAGTTTTGTGTAATGGATTTTTAAGATAGCGTAAATGATTTATATCTGCATGTGTAATACTTTTATATTAGTCTATGTTGTGTTTTTTTATGTTAAAATTATAATATTCGCGAGTAACGCCGTTCTATACATTATAATGGCGATTCAATTGAGACATGATGAAATCTTGGTGATAGAGCCAAATTGGTATCATTTTTGGCGACCATGTCGGCGAATTCACGACCCAATAGATTCTTCTGGAAATCAGAGGAGAAATCTTTTGTTTCACGATCTATGACACAAGCGGATTTTCTCGGAAGATCCATTAGAACTACAAATAAAGAGTCGCACGCCGAAACAGAGGTAGTATTGTTTTGGGTACTTACGCATTAAAGCAACCAGGCCAAAATTCGCATAAATCGCCAAATTTGGCGACCCTACTTACGGCAACCCTACGTGTTATACGTGGTTTTTCGTAAAGAAATTATTTTGCTTACTGGTTAGATTGGAATGCTGTTGAATTGTTACAGGGATATGGAATTATACCGAACAAACGTACTTGTAAAATTTTCTCATAAAATGAAACTGTATTTTGAAAAGCAAATCTGGAAATGTAACGTCGAAGAGTGCAATCAACACTTGGGTGTGAGAAACCGGAAATTGGTTTGAAGGTAGCCGAATTTCATTTGTGACAGCGGTGCGCTTCATTTATTGTTGGTGTAAAGAGTTAACCTCAATTAAATTTTTTGCAGAAGAGCTGGGAATTGCTGACAAACTGTTATAGATTGGAACAATTACATGCGGGAGATATGTGCCCTTGAAATGGATGAAAAAGAAAGAAAGCAATAGGTGACGGACTTATTGTGGAAATAGACGAAAGTTTATTTGTAAAAAGAAAAAATAATTCTGCAACCTATTCAAATTCGAAACCGGAAGGATTTAATTGCTATTTTATATTTTTAAAACAAATAATATAAAAAACTGTATTAAAAATTATCTGTAATTAATAAATGTATATTTTCTTTCAGTTCATACTTTCTTTCTCAAACTTACAAATCACGCCAACCTGGTTGTGATAATACGTAAGTACCTTGTTTTTACCATTTAAGAGAAGTATTGGTTTGGCCGAGAAGAGTCGACCAGCGATTAGTGATTATTTTGGCTGTTGATTAGGACGAACAAGTGCTTGCGAATAATCTTTGAACATATTTGTATTTAGACACTGGAAGTTGTGTCTGATCACCGTAGAAAGTGTGAAGGCCTTGTGAGATTTACTCAGCAAATTTGAGTACTGTATCCTGAATTTCAAGGATTGTTTTTCGACGATAAATTTCCATCGCTTCTGAAGAACTGTCTTACTCCTTACGACTGATTACATAGAATCCTCAATCCCCGAACTATGTAACAGTACAATTGAAATGTAATGGTAAAACTCATTAATCTATTCATGAAATTTATGCTCCATGTATTTGTACAGATTTTAAACTGCAAATATTTATTCTATGATAATTAATTTACCAATTCCAAGCACTAAACCTTTTTCAGGAGTCAAATACAAAAATTCTAACAAACTGTTTTGAACAAACCAGTTCTTTTTATTTAAAAAAAATTCAAAAACCTGATCTACTTTTAAGAAATATGTTTAGAAATAAGCTTCTTAGATAGTGGAACAAAAATCAACTAGTAATATTGAAAAAAAACAAAACGCGCAAACTACTTCTAAAATGTAACTAATGTCTAAATCTAAATCCACATCCACAATAGAGTGGAGCTCAATTAATATCAACTCTAAAAAATACTGTAAATAAAATATTATAATTCACGTATCAAAGAACAGCATCATATTTTAGCGTCTTCCACGTAGGGTAATCACACACACCTAGGAGGCGCATCTCACTTTAAGAGAACCACTGTTCTATTTTGAGAACTTTTTCAATGAACCAAAAATATACAGAATATTGAAAATGAATCTCTATTTTTAATGAATTTCTTATATAATGAATTTTTTTTCCGGAATTTAGTGGCATAGTTTAAATAGATGGTCTTATTGTACATATAAAGAAAGAAAAGTTAGTTATTTCTAATGCAAATACGCCAAAGAAAATAAATTGAATAAAAAGTTATTCTACAATACACAGACGAAAAAAAATGGTATAATATATTTTTTAAGTGCGTTGGTTGTCTTCATTTAATAAGGCATACATCATTAAATCTTAAATACTATGAAAAACAGATCAATTCTAAAAAATAATAAATAATGCGCTAATTTCTTAAAACAAAGCCCAAAGAAGAAATAATTATTTAATACAGAAACCCCAATAATATTTCCCGTAATTTCAAATAATCCTGACTAAAAGTATTTATTGTTTAATAGTAAACTCTAGTTATGCATTTCACTATTTTTATGTTTCATTAGGCATCCAATAATATCTAATAAAATGAAGATCGTTCTAAAAGGAAAAAAAAGTATTAAACACTCTTTTTTAATAGCAGAACTAGAACAGAGCGAGAGGAGTTACTCATAACACGGGAAACTGTGCGGGGGTGCACGAGGGGGGCTTCTAAAGTGCGACCCAAATCGATTGCTGCCCTAAATCTGTTCAAAGCTTGGTCCTACTTCTCTTCCAACGGATGCTGCTCGCGGCGTTCCCCAGAGTTGTCCTACCATCTCTCTCTCTCATTCTGCCTCTCTCCATCCTTCTCTCGCTCCTCCGAAGAGGGGGAAGAGCAAGAGGGGGATGGGTGGCCAGATGAGGTGAGCCGATAATTACCGTTCTGACAGTACCGGCCATTTATCATTCTGCGCTGTCACGAGCGCCATCTAGCTGCTGTTCGGATCACCAATTTCTATTCGCCGCCTTGCTTAAAAGCATAGGAATATCTCAATATAATCGCTCCCAATATTAATGTATCTTAAAACATATTTTTTCTTCTTTTTCTCTCTGTTACTTCGGGAGTGTTTCAAGCGGTTGCTGGAATGGTTTCTTCCTCTTCTTTTTTTTTTATTTTACTACTATTTTGTTTTTATTACTTTATTTGCTTCAAATTTTATTTTTGCTTTTGTTATTATTATCATTACTTCGGTGGCATTTTTATGTGAGAAATTTACTTTAAAAAGATGTATGCTAATCTCATATCCCCCTGAGACGCGTTTTACCGAATGGTTTTTTCACCGATACTAGATGGAAATATACATATTTTGGAACGTAGAGAGGGAAATGGATTGAGAAAAAAAACTCTCCTAGATTGTTTATTAGAGTGGTTTAAATCAA